>AWWV01014176.1:0-39538 GCA_001974805.1 Corchorus capsularis | reverse complement strand
CTTTAAAAAAAAATCCATTGTTGTCACTCTTTTCTTTAAAAAAAGGNGTTAGTAACCCTTGGAAAGAGGATAAGAGGCATGGAATGCGGAAGTATTGTCCCATCTAAGAAAAATAATGAGTGTTAGTAACCTCAAAGAAAAAGGACGTTAGTAACCCCTAATCATGAACACTTCTAAGGTTAGTAACCTTGCTTTCCTAAAAATAAGTCATCCTTTTAACCCATTCTAATCTTTGATGAATATCCATGACATTACTTTCTCTTTGGATATAGATGTATATACAAGCCTATGGTAAGTTTTCCTTGTCAAATTCATCCAAGGTATGTTGATCTTAGAAATTACATTATTAATTGGAGTGGTTTGTGCATAATTGATTTGAATCTTATGGTCTTTGTATTTTTACTAACTTATATTGCATTTGATTAGAAAATGTAGATTAAATTCTTAATTTGTTAGAAGTACTCTGTTTTCTAAAGTTTGATGCCTCGAGTTAATGTTACATAATGTTTGTGGGTATCGTTCTAGTTAAGTAAACCCTCAGGAGACTATAACTCCTCCTTTATAGACGTATAAAGGTTTAAAGTCTTGTGTCACAAGCTAAGTGCCGCCGTACACCTACGAAAGTGGAATCAATAATTTGTTTTAGTCTAACACTAGTTTGCTAGGGACTAGCAAAGCTTAAGTATGGGGGAAATATGATCAGACCAAAATTATGCATCTTTTTATGGTCATTTTCCTATGCTTTTTGGGTATTTTATGCTTGATTATGCCTTATATTTTGTATATTTGTGTTTATAGGTGCTAAAGTGAAGAAAAGTGCAAAATCACCAATTTTGTACCTTTTTGGAGCCTTTTTGGATGATTATTTACATAAATATTTTCCATGGACAATTTGAATGAAGAATGGAGCCAATATGATCATGATTGAAGAGCTTGAAGAGTCAATTTTATCATCATAAGATTTATTTTCAAGAGTTTGAAGCAAAGGAGTAAAATTGAATTTCAAGGCAACAAGACATGTCAGTCGGGCATGCCACCCAGCCAACACAAGGGCGCTGGCGATATGGGGCCTGAGGCCAACACATTGGGCGCACAAGCCATTGACATGGGCGCCCAGGGGAAGTCGGGGCCGGCCATGCGCGTGCGCCAGACAGCCATCACGTGTCACTTCTCCTTGAAGCTTCTCCAATTGTTTCAAGATTTGGCGACCCTTTTGTATTTTGGACATAACTTTTGATCCAGAGCTCCGATTGAGGCGTATGAGTAGGCGTTGGAAAGCTAACTCCGAGAGATACAACTTTCATGTTTTGGTCGAAGCCCAGTTCAGACGTTTTCATGGACGAAAATGCCCCTGAAGTTAGCGGACAGAAACTGTCATGGGCTTGTCTTGCGGGATTGACCAATTTAAGCCCATAAATCTTATTTGGGTCAGCTTGATGTAGACACCCATTTTTGTCCTATATCCTTTAATTCGGGTCGAATTGGCATTTTGGTCACTCTGGCATTCAGGGGTATTTTGGTCATTTTGACACTCAGGGGGCATTTTGGTCATTCTTTGTGTTTAAGGATTATTTTGACAATCTTAAGCTCACTTTTAAATAGCTAATTCATTGAAAAAATCAGAAATCTTAATGTGTACTTTTGGTGTTTTTGCATATTTGCATTTAGTAACTTGGTATTACTGCATTTAGTATTTGGTATTGTTGCATCTCCATTTAGTAATTTAGCTTTGTTGTATTTCAATTATGTAGTTCAATTCAGTTTAGTTCATTGTTTAATCCAACCTCAATTTAGCAATTAGTCAGATATTGCATCCACATTTTCATTGGTTATTAAATAATTGTAATGTAGTATTGTTATTGCAAAGTAAAAAAACGGAAATTAGGAAATTACAAAAAAAAAGAGAGAATCTATTATTTCTCATTTATTCATTTGCACTAGTTAGATATATCCCCAAAGTACTAAATAAAAGTAATAAAAATACAAAAAGGGGAGCTTTATTTACAATTCCCTTGGCTTTGCATATTACATCTTGAATTGAGTTTTGGTCCTCATAAGGTTTGTTTTTCTCTTCTGACTTGGCTTTCTCTTTACTTAGTCTTTAGTAACCTACAAAGATGTAAAATGTGCCCCCCAAATTCAAGACTAAACACCATTAATTGGTGTAAGCCAAAAAGGGTCGGAGGGCTCTAAAAAATGCAAAAACAGTGCAGCAACACTAAATGAAACAAGGAACATGCAAGGGGGTGTCAAGCAAGCATGCACCCTAGCGTTGAAGGTCTTTTAAAAGACCTCATGTGCAGGGCTGTGCATGGGAGGAATGGTGAAATCAGAGTACAAAGCAAGAGCAGGCAAATAATAAAGAATTTCACAACAAGATACATGCAAGGGAAGCAGCAGACAAACATGAAGATTATTTTTGCTTTTTGGTTGAATTTGGAAAGGGAATCAGGATTAGTTCTTGATCCCTGAACTCCAACACAACCATGAGATCATGGAAGGCAACAATCATCTACTATTAAGACAGCAAGGAATACAAGACAGTTCTCAACCAGATGGGAAACACAAAAACAAAGGCTGCAAGAATATGGTCACAGTTGCAATCACACATTCAAACCAGCAGCTTTACAAGGGAGTGAGATATCAGACAATGGCAAGGGACATGGCATCAAAGAGATCACAATTGCAATAACAAGCAGAAGCATACTCATTTAATTCCTACAACAGCAATCAACAGGGCAATCTCAAAGCATAGGAAGTTACAAACATCGCGGGGTACTTGTCATTTTAGTTTAAGCGCACATTAGCATGGTTATCTCATTTGCAGCAAACATAAAGTCAGAAACAAGTTTTCAATCAAAGTCACTCATTGCCATTAATCAAAATAGGGTTAGAGGAAAATTAGCATAGTGTCATGCATTTTCATTAAGCATGCAGTACTTAAGTTCACTATCTGCATTCCATTCATACTTTCAGCACAATAAGCATTTTAGAGTCTAGATTAGCATCCCACCCATGCATACAAAATCCAAACTTGACATCCTCATTCATCATTCCAATTCAGTAGCATTTCTCAATAAACAAGACCGCATGCATTGCATTCACTCATTCTCAGCGTTTAACCAAATTTCCAGCAAATCACACTTGCATTTCATTAACAGATTCCAATCATCAAGCCTCTAATCTGTTCTTAAGCCTAGTTTACGCTTTTTAAAGTTACATTGCATAGCATTCTCAGAGCATTTCAATTCCAACACAAGCATCAGCATAGAACATATTCACTGCTTTCACAGTCTAGCATTCATATCATAGCAAGCATAATCGTAGAGTCCATGTGCATTCGTTCATGATCATCATCACAGCAGGCATCTCACTTGAGCATTGGTCTTTAGGATCACAGTCATGGAGCGGCATCATATTTAGAAAATGGTTCAATTGCAATGGTCTTCACATTTAAATAAAGTCATGCATGCACATTGCCTAAAAGGGCTTCATACACAAAATAGAGACTTTAAGGCTAGTTTCAGATCATTAAGCAAGTTTAGCAAAAGAGGAGTTCCAGGGAATTAAGCAAAGTCACAGCGGTTCAAAGAGATTTGTGGCAATTGGACAATCCAGCTTACAACAGCAGCATATTCAATCAGAGGGTTTAAAAGCATTACAACAACAAAGAAAGAACAGAGAATCGAAACAGAGCATCACAAGCAAGGAAGGCAATCAAACAATTCAGCGGCAAAGAATTCCCACTTTCAAATAGTACAGAGGTTAGACTACCTGGATGCCGTGGAAGTATATCATTGGCTCATAGAATAAGTGTCAACCTGTTGTTGGTCCCAAGGTCCATGTTTCAAATCCCATTCGGCCAGTTCACCCACAAGACAGAAAATTACAGTAGGTTAAGTCCAATAAAATACAAAATAGCAAAAAATGGATTTTATCTCAAAAATTAGAAAAAAGACAAAATAGAGGAAAAGGGGAGGAAACTTAAAAAACCAGCTCACCTCACTCACACGTGCACATCCAGAATTACCTGCAGAAACAAACAAAAACAAAAAATTGGTGAGCAAGTAAAGAAAAGAAATAAATAGAGGAAGTGAAGGACAGAAACAGGGGGGTAGAGCAAGAGGATTGCAGTAAGGTTTTAAAAGAAAAACTAGGGTTCTTTGTTGGAGTTTTCAGGCAGTAAGCAAATACAAAAAAAAAAGAAAAAAGTATTGAGATTGTCGAAATTAATCCTAGTTTCCTTCCATTATGTCAAACCCTTTAGTTTGCTAGGCCTTAATTCATTTGGAAGTCTGAGATTAAGGTCTCATTTCGCTAAATTAGTTTGGGGATTTGGAAGTACAGAGGAGGGTGAAGTAGTTCGGATAAGACAGTCTGAGATTTTGGGGGTCGAAAAAGGCTTTTTGTAGTTTGGAGGAATAGATTCAAAAACTGAACGGTGATTAGATAGAGCGGTAGGAGGTGAGCAACATACTTTAAACTCAGCTTCATCGGACGACTAGTTTTGTAGGATCGGAGGGTAGAAGTTGCTTCGGGTTAGGCTTATCTCGGGGTAATCCAGGCTTTGTCTTGCGGAAATAAGCTTAGATTCGGCAAGAGGAAGCGGAGAGGAAGCTTTGGACGAGATCTGGTGGTAAATGGCGGCTGGACGGAGCTCCGACACGGTGGTCAGGGGTGGTGGCGATCTTTGGTGAAGTTCAGAGAGGCGGCACGGCTTGAATGAAGAAGAAAGAATCAGAACTGAGGCTAGGGTTTTTAGGTTTTATAGAAACCCACAGACCCGACCCGATTCACATAACCCGCCAGACCTAATTCCAGATGATTAACTCCTTTTTATTTATTTGGGCTTTAAATTTTCTAATCATGCATTTGGGCCTGATATTGGATATTGGACCCATCAGATTTAGGTTAGTTTTATTTTAATTAAGTTTCTAGTTTCATGATTTAATTTAGGATTAGTTTAAATTTCTCTTAATAAAAGAGTAGATTTAATTTGGTAATTTAAATTCAATTTTTTAAGATAATCAAAAAATAAAATAAAAAAGGATAGACTAGGGCATTGGCATTCATCTTTATTTTTCATAAATTGTTGCAAGTTACTATGTTCATTTGAGATCAATTAAAATGGCTCCCGTGAAGGGAAAGGAGGGCGGCTCATTCATGCGTGTCTGAGTTTGCTCAACTTCTCCCGGAGGCTTGGAAATTTCCAGAGGTCGTTTACCATTTATTGGGAGGCGGCCGAAGGTGTTCCTCGTATAATTAATGGGTAATTAATGTCAAAGGGAATTCCATGCATCATGTGCATCCACGCATTCAAGAATCTAGCGTATTAATAAATTAAGAATTATTAAAGAAAAATCTAAAAAAGGAAAAGAAAGTAAATGGGATCAGTAAGAAAAGTAAAAAGGGGCAATCAGTAATTAAGTAAAAAGAGATTAATCAGAGACAAGGTAATAGTAATCAGTAAAATCAGTAATTAAGTAAAAAGAGGTTGCAATCAGTAAATCAGTAATTAAGTAAAAAGAGATTAATCAGAGTTAAGGTAATAGTAATCAGTAAATCAGTAATTAAGTAAAAAGAGATTAATCAGAGATAAGGTAATAGTAATCAGTAAATCTGTAATTAAGTAAAAAGAGATTAATCACAGTCAAGGTAATAGTAATCAGTAAATAAGTAATCAGGTAAAAAGATAGTAATCAGTAAATTGATAATTAAGAGTCAAGGTAAGAGATTAATCAGTAATTAAAGAGTCAAGGTAAAAATAGTAATCAGTAAATCGATAATTAAGGGTTAAAGTGATCATAATTAAGAGTTGAGTGGTTAATTAGTAAATTGATGATAAAAAAGGGAGTAAAATTAGTAATCAGTAATTAAGAAAGGAAGCAAAAGGGACTAATAAGTAAGTTAAGAAGAGATTGATAATTAAAGTGGTAATTAAGATTCAAAGTAAGAGAGCAGAAGAATAGCATGCAATCAGTAAAAAGTAAAAAGGTATCTGAAAGGGTAAAATGGTAATTAGTAAGAGTAAAATAGTAATCAGTAAAAAGTAAGAAGGTAATCAGCAAAAAGTAAATAGTAATCAGTAAGAGTAAAATAGTAATAAGTAAGAAGTAAAAGGAAATCAGTAAGATTAAAAAGGTGATCAGTAAAGAGTAAAAAGCTAATCAGTAAGAAGTAAAAGGTAATCAGTAAAAAGCAAAAGAGTAATCAGTAAAAAAGGAGTATAAAATAGTAATTAGTAAAAGAGTAAAATGGTAATCAGTAAAAAGTAAGAAGGTAATCAACAAGAGTAAAATAGTTTTCAGTACAAAGTAAAGAATAATCAGTAAAATAGTGATGGTAATCAGTAATTCAGTAAAAGGTGAGTAAAAAGAAAAGTAAAGTCTGAAAAAGGTAAAGAATGATAGTCAAACAAGGAAAATGAATAAAAGAAGAAAAGTCGGTTTTAAGAAAGAATAAAAAGAAAAAAAAAAAGAAGAAAAGAGAGAGAGTTTAAAGGTATGAAAATAATCAAGAATAGTAGCAACCGATAATAGAAACCCATAATTAAGTCTAAACTAGTCAGTGTCTTGGGGGTGCTAATCCTTCCCCACGCGTACCCGACTCCCGAACCTTTAGGACTCTGGTTAGAATACCATTTATTAGGTTTAGTGTTACCTTCGCCAAGCTTAGGTTAACATTAGGCTTAATAATCTGATAGGTGGCTAATCACACCTAGGTTAAAAAAGTCGCCAAGCTGTCGCAACGTCCGGGTCCGGGGGGTAAGGCCTGGTCCTCAGTGTCTTCATCGTCAGGTTCGTCGGCGAAAACCGGTTTTTCGAAATCGAACCCCGGCTCGTCACGAGAGTCTTTGCATTCATCATCAGTCGGCCTGAGAAATAAAGCAACAAAATATATATACCAAGGAAAGAATATATAACTAGTAATAAATGAATGAATGATAATGAAGATGTAAAATAGAGATGAAAAATATACGGATAAAACTTCTGGAGTGTATTACTTTAAGAAAATAGTGAACATAAAATAGTTTGATATTTTGTATGGAAAATTTAAAACATGGTATTGTCATAGACATTCTTGAGGTGGTATTAGTACTTAAGATAAAAGATTAATTACATTTCTGAATCATCAACAAAGATAGCTCTTTCATATTCAACCTAGTTGTTCAGATCTTCTCCTAGGGCTAGTTCACGAATCCAAGGGCAATCTTGTTCTTCCAAAGTATTATCAGTAACAGCATTGATGTCCAGATTCTGCAGCTTTTCCTCAATCCCTCACTCTCCTTCTGATGCAGCATTGTTGACCCAACCAGCTGACTTGAAGGTCTCATACAAAGGCGGGAACCTCATCTTCTTCTCTTCCACTCCATGTGATACGAATCTAGTTGTATTAGATTCAATTCCAACCTTTGACTATCCACCAAAGTCGACTTGAACTTCTTCAACTCCTAGACTTGTATGTCGGTGATCTTCACAAAGCTATCCCTCCTCTTTCGTCGGCCTTAAGCACTCAATTAGACCTGCAATTGAATTCTCAAGATCACAAGATTCACAAACAACTAAGTTATCTCAACCTAATTGCTTGCTAGGACTCTACAAGATGAAGAACCCTAAGTTTGCTCAAACTAGAACAATGAAGCCAAAGAAATCGATATGGGTATAAACCTCTCAACTTTATTGATTAACTTGACTTGTGTTTACAAGAGGTATTGGTGGCCTTATATAGTGATAGGGACAACCAAAATCCTAAAATAAATCCTAATTTTCGTCCAAATATAAGGGTTAGGGAAAAACTAGTCCAAACCCAACTAGGAAAAGGAAATAAAGACATAATTAAACAAGGATTGGACTTGGTCAACCAAGGCCCAATCCAAAAAAGGTCCAAACTTAAAAATAAGCTAATCTAAGATAGAATTAAGCCCAAACAAAGCAAACTAAAGCTAATGGGCTCATGCCATGATGTCAATCCGGCCACTTAGAATCAATAGCAAGCAAAGTGATGAACTTGTAATTGATTTGTAATTTCTTGCCCAAATCATCACCAAAGCTCTTCAAATGAACTTCAATGGTCTTCAAGTCTTCAAGATGAGTTCGAACAAGGCCCATGAGTGCATCCTTAAATCTCTTAGCTCTTCCTCTTGTCATCGGACTATTAGGCATCTTCAATGGATCGAATAACATCTTTTTGGTGCTTGGAACATGCTCAACGATATCTCTATGATCTTCATACATCTCCATACTTCCTTGCAGCCCTCGCACGTTCTTTCCATGCTCTCCATGCTTGTCTTCAAGTCCATAATAAGTCCTTGGCGCATCATTCCCTCCATGATAAGCCTTGGGCGCATCATTCCCTCCCCCTTGAAGAAGATTTGTCCTCAAATCTTGATTGTATTGCATCACATATGGATGGAGTTAAATCTCTTTAATTGGTGGAAATCCACTAGGAATTTTCCCACAAAAGTAAGCTACGGGCTTCTCTCCTTGCATCAAAACAACTCCAATTCCTACAAAATTACTCAAAAGAGACACAATAGTGCTTGGAATATCTCCAGCCAAGTTGTTAGTACCCATTAGGGTATTTCGAAATAAAGGTAAGATCAAATCAGAATTATCATGCAAAGCACTCTTAATCTCACTTTTAGTAGCTAACATACACTCTTTAACAACTTCCTTAGAAATCTCTTTCTTTTCAACCAAAACAGTCCTATTTTCAATGCTATCATCAACCAAAACAGAATTATTTGCAATGCTATGATCAACCAAAACAGATTTGTTTGCAATGCTATGATCAACCAAAACAGATTTGTTTTCATCACAATTAGCATCCAAAACAGATTTAGTATCATCACAAACAACACTTAAAACAGATTTAGTGTCATTGCAAACAACACTCAAATTAGGTTTAGTATCATCGCAAACAACATCTAAAACACTCTTTGCAACTAAGGTTGTTTTATCATCAATACAATCATCTATTTTAGGTTCAAATTTACTCTTTTCTTTGGCCCTAAATTCAGCATCCAATTTAGCAAAATCATCTCTCACTTTAATTTCATCTTTTAAGGCATCTTGAAGTGATAAAGGAATTAAAGTAAAAGGCTTCTTACCACACATGAGAGTATATTGGTTCGTCTCACCATCATGTTGAACCTTGTTGTCATATTGCCATGGTCGTCCAAGTAGCACATGGCATGCTTGCATGGGTAAGACATCATACAAAACATCTCCCTTGTACTTGCCCAAAGAAAGAGAAACTAAAACTTGTTTGTCAACACTAATTTCTTCTTCATCATTGAAACAACCTAAGCTATAGGGTTTAGGATGATTAGAAGTAGGTAGTTGTAACTCTTTCACCAAATAATCACTAACTATGTTTTTACAACTCTTTCCATCTATAATCACACTACTAGGCTTCCCATTCGCATACATCCTAGTGTGAAACAAATTCTCCCTTTGAACATCCCCTTTCACATAGGCTCTCAAAGTTCTCCTATCCACCAAACTAAGTAAAGCTAACTCATTACCATCCCCATTAGAATCTAGGCTAAAAATACCCTCTTTTACTCGTTGCATTTTATCAATCATGGTATCCACTCTTTGTATCATAGTTTGCAACATAGCAGCCACGTTTGGTTGCTCTTGTTCTCCTTCCATTATACCTACAAAAAGAACAAAGATTAGTGGTAAAAATCCTCAAAAGTGTGTGTGTGCTCTCGTGTTTGAACTCAGGTCCTATGGATTGGCGGTCCACTACTCTCTTAATGATCTCACAAGATTTGCCTTTTACTAGCTTCAATAGGCCTAATAAGAGCAACTCCTAGAGCACTCCTTTCTTCTCGTGACCTACTTGAGGAACAAACAATTAGTAGCAAAGTTATTTGTGAATCAAAGAAAAAGTGATCTTAAACCAAACCAAACCACTTAATGCAGGTTCCTTATGTCGAAATTCTTCTCCAAAGTTGCTGCACAAAAACTCAATTCAAGCACAATCACAATATCAATCGATTAGTATAAACCCTAGTACCACTTGTCACCTATTTTATACCACTTGAATCCAATAGGGTTTGTAACCTGTAATTCTTCAAATCAAATCACAATTAACAGCAAAAGAAATCCAAGGATCCAATTACATAAACAATTAGGATTAGTTGCAACTAAATAGATCAATTGCACAAGAAAACCCTAATCCCCAAATTTCCCAAACTAAGAACCCTAGTTTCTGGAAAAAATCGATAATAGCACAGATTTTTTTGATTTTTTTCAATATTTTTCCCAGAAAGATCACACCAAAATAAGTCTATAGCTCAAATTTCACAACTTTCCGAGCTCAAACGAATCCAGAACAAAAATCACAAGTTTCTGGTCGAATTTTTTTTTTTTTATATTTTTCGATATAACTACTAGTTATGAGGGATTCAAATCTGAAATTTCAAAGCAAAACGATGCAAGATGAATCGGCTATGAATTTTTGAAGTTTCTGAATTTTTGAATTTTTCAAGAAGGTGGTGCGATGAGTGTTTGGGTGTGTTGTTATGGATGAAAACGTGATGATTGATGTATAGAAGGATAGATTTACCGATTGAAGATGACAACCTATGCTCTGATTACCAATTGATACGAATCTAGTTGTATTAGATTCAATTCCAACCTTAGAATATCCACCAAAGTCGACTTGAACTTCCTCAACTCCTAGACTTGTATGTCGATGATCTTCACAAAACTATCCCTCCTCTTTCGTCGGCCTTAAGCACTCAATTAGACCTGCAATTGAATTCTCAAGATCACATGATTCACAAACAACTAAGTTATCTCAACCTAATTGCTTGCTAGGATTCTACAAGATGAAGAACCCTAAGTTTGCTCAAACTAGAACAATGAAGCCAAAGAAATCGATATGGGTATAAACCTCTCAACTTTATTGATTAACTTGACTTGTGTTTACAAGAGGTATTGGTGGCCTTATATAGTGATAGGGTCAACCAAAATCCTAAAATAAATCCTAATTTTCGTCCAAATATAAGGGTTAGGGAAAAACTAGTCCAAACCCAACTAGGAAAAGGAAATAAAGACATAATTAAACAAGGATTGGACTTGGTCAACCAAGGCCCAATCCAAATAAGGTCCAAACTTAAAAATAAGCTAATCTAAGATAGAATTAAGCCCAAACAAAGCAAACTAAAGCTAATGGGCTCATGCCATGATGTCAATCCGGCCACTTAGAATCAATAGCAAGCAAAGTGATGAACTTGTAATTGATTTGTAATTTCTTGCCCAAATCATCACCAAAGCTCTTCAAATGAACTTCAATGGTCTTCAAGTCTTCAAGATGAGTTCGAACAAGGCCCATGAGTGCATCCTTGAATCTCTTAGCTCTTCCTCTTGCCAACCTTCTGAGTGTCATCTTTTCTTCTGCTTTCGCCCAATCCTTAGCAGTTGGTTTAAATCCCAAACCAAAGGGGCCCTCATGTGTGGGTACTTCAACAGCCTGTGTAATGCCTTGCAAGTCCCTCTTCATCATAAACCTGATGCTCATAACAGAGTAGTCCATCATGCTCATCGGAATAGTTTCTGCAACTTCAAAGGCCCTGAAGGAGCATTCATATGACCCTTCCGGTGGTTCAACATAAGAGAATCCTAATGCACTCGCCACCACAAAGTCTTTTTCCCCTTTGACTTCCACAAACTTCTCAAGAGTAAGAAACTTCACCACCTGATGTAAGGTTGATGGAACAGCCCCTGCTTGATGTATCCATGGCCTCCCTAATAAGCAAGAATAGGATGGATGCTGTATATCCAGTACTTGAAACACTAGGGCGAATGGCACTCCCCCCACTTCAATGGTTATCTCCACTTCTCCTATAACACTCCTCCTAGTACCATCAAAAGCTTTCACAATCAGCTGATTGGTTTGAATGCAAGCCTCATCCACCAGCAACCTCTTCAACATTTTAAGGGGCAAGATGTTCAAAGCTGAACCATTATCAATCAAAACATTGCACATGCTCACATTTTGGCACCTGACTGTAATATGCAATGCTTTTATATTGTTCATCATTCCTTTTGGAATATCCTTCTCCGCAAAGACAATGAATCTGTGCGCAGATATGTTTCCCGCCATGTGATCCAAGTCAGCAACACTAATGTTTTGGTATACATATGCCTAATTCAACACTTTCAACAGCGTCTTTCGATGTGCTTCAGAGTTCAATAAGAGACTGAGAATAGAAATTCTAGCAGGTAACCTGTTCAACTGCTCGATTACATGATACTCACTTTGCTTGATGATTTTTAGGAATTCACATTCTTCATGCTCCAATACTGGCTTCTCAACACTCTCCTCTTCCCTTGGTCTAGCCACTTCCACTAAATCCCTTATTCCAGTCTCTGGAAGCATAGCCTCATCCTTCCTCTTCTGAGCTGATTCTGACATCTCTGGCGAATATACCCTTCCACTTCTAGTCATTCTTCCCACACCCGACACATTAGCCGAACTGTTTTCCCCGGGTGATGTAGTCACATTGAGATCATACTTCCATGGCACTTGGCGACTATCTATGTAGGGGAATGGTTGTGGGGGCTTCACAACTACAGATGCTACTGGCTTTTGCATATGGGCTGGTAAAACTGTTGGTGGCCTTGGTACAAAAGGTTGAGGCTTGACCTTAGGCGGAGCTGCTATGAAGGGTTGTACATGCTCTTCAATAATAACATCAACCTCTTTTTCCTTTCTTTCCACATAGAATTTCATCCTTCCCTCATCCATCAAGCTCTAAACTTTCTTCTTGAAATTGTAGCAATCATGAATCCCGTGCCCCGAACCGTGATATGGGCATACCTCATTCATCTCAGCTTCCCCAAATTCTCCCGGGAATATCATATCTACCTTCACTAAAGCTTTATAGACTGTTGCCATCGAAGTGACCACTTCCTGAATTCGTCTTTTGACTGTTTCGCCTTTCTCAATCACACCCACCTGATTCCCACCATGGCTAGGTAACGGGTTAGCCGGTGCCGCATTTGCAAAGCTCAATTTCCCTGATTTTACCAACTCTTCTACAGCGAGTTTCAACCTCCAGCAATTTTCAGTAAAGTGCCCATCAGTTCCCGAATGGTAGTCACAATGGGCATTGCGGTCATACCAAGCTCCTGGATTGGGCATGGGTTGCGAGAATGTCAGTCTTTGCAATAAATTCTGTTGTAATAACTGTGGGAGAAGTTCTGTATAAGTATACGGGATTGGATCAATCGGTGTTCTTGCATTTGTTGGACTCTTTTGTTGAATTGCGAGAGGCGCGCGCACTAGGACGTTGGTTCTGGGGCCTTGGTTGAAATGGCGTACCACCAACAGCACTGACATCCCAGGGTGCTGAGTGTAATAAAGGTTGGTCTGGTACTGGTAGTATCCTCGGGGTCGATAATTGTACCCATAATTCCTTGGGTAATACTGTTGTCCCTGATTCCTGGCTCTGTAATCTGTTTCCCCCACTGAATGTACTTCCCCTTCCTTCTTCTTTAGTCCTTTCTTAGCATAATCACCCAGCTCATCTAAATACCCCACCTTACGCGCAGATTCCATAGCTTCCCCAATTACAATTAAACTTGAGAATGACTCTGTGATCTTTGGGAGTAAGGTCTTAAAATACTCGTTAGGTAGGGTTCTCAGGAATAAAGAGTTCACTTCCCTTTCCAGGAGTCCGAGCACTAACAAGGCTACTTCTCTGAAACGCTGCCCATAAGTCGTCAACGATTCATCAGGCTTCCTTGACATATTTGTCAGAGTATCTCTAGTGGGTGCCAACTCCATCAGATACCTAAAATGTGTAAGGCCTTGGTCATGTCGCCCCAACTCTGAATGTTTTTCGGATCCAGTTGATTGTACCAAGTAATTGTCGAACCGGTCAAGCTAAACATGAAGTTGTACATCAGGAACTTATAATCAGTGGAAAAGGGTGTCATCTTGTTCTGAAAACTGAGCACGTGGTCCCTAGTGAATTAGAGGTCCCAGTGGATATCCCTGACTGTGGTGGGAAGGCAAACTGCGTTCCGCTGAACATTGAGGTATTAGAAACAGCAGGTCTGGCCAGTAGTGGGAAAGCAAATTGCATGTTGCTAGACACTGCAGTATTAGACACTGTAGGCCTAGTTGTCATTCCCGTTAGTGGTGAGCTACCAGATGTTGCAGGGAACACGAAAGGATTGGTATTCTCACTCTCTGTTCCAGTTGCCCCTGGACTTACTACGGGTATTCCTCCCATCAGATCTTCCACATTCTGGGTATCTCCTGCCAAACCTTTCCCCTTCATCAGCTGTGTTAGCATACCTCTCATCTGCTCCATTTGAGCATTCATAGCTTCTTTTCGGAGTTTTGCCTCTTCATCTCGGCGTGCCAATTCCTCCTTCAATCGCTGAATTTCTGCACTCTGGTCTTCCATCCTCCTAGTTCTAGACCTAGTGTTGTATCGTCGAGTAGGCTGATACTATTTTTTCTTAGCATGTGAAGTAGATGATGTTATGCTATGCGAAAATGATGCATGATCCTACTCATTCATCACAACTAATGGATAGATAAGAAAGATACTGAATTAGACTGAAGAACTCGTATACAGATCAACTGTTCTAAAGAATCCACTCTACCAACCACTGAATAATACTATAAGCTCCGAATACCTGTACTGAATAATGACATCCATAATTAAATACATAGTCTAGACACATCATACACTGCTGAATAATACCATAAATTCCAAGTACACAATTAAACACATAGTCTGAAAATAGCATCCACTGCTGAATAATACCATGAACTCCAAATACAAGCATTGAATAATAACATAGTCTGGAAACAGCATCCCCTGCTGAATAATACCATAAACTCCGAGTACATAATTAAATATATAGTCTGAAAATACCACCAACTACTGATTAACACATTGTCTGAAAATACTACTAACTACTTTATTACATACTATTTTCCCACAAATCTCCTGAAATAGCAGAGAACATCATTGCATTCCTTAACTGTGCTGTCTAGATACTCTGCCAGGGGTTGCAAACGACTTTCATATGGGGCTATGCTTGGCCTGATGCTCCTAGCTCGGTCCCTTAAATCTTCCACCTGGAGAAATCCTGTCTTAATGCTTCCCAGCAAGAAATGAAGTTGCTCACATCTTTCTTCATAAGCCCTGCTTTGGGAATCTTTCTCATGTTGCAGCGTGTTGCGTTCTGCATTGACCTTCCAATACTCCTCTTCCAAACTCTTGAGGTTCTTTGCTATCTCTTCATATTCTGTTTTGTTGATTTGAACTGCCCTTCGCAGAAATGCCAGATTTGTCTCTAAAGTAGCCTTCGAAGTTTCTACAACCCCAACTCTAACTTTTTCTGCTTCCCAAGCATTTTGAAATATTTCATTCTCCTCCCTAAGTCTCTTCAGATTGCGGTTCAACACCTGCACTCGCCTGTCAGCTTCTCTGTCCTTTTCCGCCTTGATTGTCTCTAACCTTCCTCTGAAAAACATTGTTGTGTCTTTGTTGGCGATGTTACTCTTTGCCAACTTAACATAATCTTTCTGCCCTTCTTTAAGATCTCCTTGGAGTTTTTGATTCTTGGCCACCATCTTTTCTTTCTGCCTCCTCTCATAATCAGCTTTATTCATTGCTTCCTGGCATTTAGCCTCCATCTCCTCCTTCTCTCTCTCAACTTTTTCTTTTTCCAATTGAAGTCTCCGGCATTCTTCCTCTAGACGCCGTGCCTCACTACCATCCTCTGCTCTTTGCAATCTGATCTTTAAGGTTTCCAATATATCCTCCATGTCTTTTCCCAGTCTAGCTTCGAGATTGGAAGGGGGTGGTACACGGACGTCCTTGATCCGTTGGCGATGCCATTCTAGGTATTCTAGTGTTGCATTGTAGGTTGGGCGAAACCTCTGTATAGTTCGTAGTTCTCTCATTATTTTCCACAATTCCTCACATTTTTCCCTTGAATTTGGATCCCCATAGTCAAAGTTTGTCTCATTCAGGCCATGAGTCCCAGGCACGAATTGTTCTGTTCCATACTGTCTCAGCACTAGCACTGGCGCATAGCTCACCACTCCCCATAATCCGAACAAAGGCACCCACGGGCGATTACCACACCGGTATATCATATTCCTCCTTTCGAACCAAGGCGCCACCCACTCCACTTGTTCGGATGTGAGTGTCCGGAGGTAGTTGACCCATTCTACTTTAGATTTCCTTACTAGATCCTCTCTACCCATATAAAACCAAAGCGGGTCATTTCCCCTCCATAGCAAACGCTCACTCTGTCTGTCCGGGCGTTGAATGTGACTTGAGAACCAGACGGTTAAAAGTTGTGCACATCCATGGAACCTTCCATGTCCTTTCTTTCGGCAGTAATTCAGTGACCTAATGGTTTCAGCTAAAATCCTATGCACTGGGTTATATCCCTTCTTGACACAGTCAATCAAATAAACTACATTCTCCTCTACAAGGCCCACCGCTCTTGGGAATAGGACTAGCGAGTACATCAAGAGTGCCAATATATCCCTTCCTCTTTCTTCTCCCGGATGCTTCCTTACAAAATCCATCAAGGAATCTGCATCAAACCCATGGGAAAGTCCTTTTTCCCTTAGATAACACCTGTACTGGGAATCTTTAAATCGCATGAGTTGAATCAACTTGTTCTTAGTAGAGGATTTATCTGCCTTCATAAAAACCCTAGTAACCTCATCCAAGTCTGGCAACTTCAGCAACTGCGCATACTCCTCTAAAGTGGGTACCATGTCTACCTCGTTGAAGGTGAAACATCTGTAAGACCTATCCTAGTATTGGACTATTCCCCGTAGTGCCCCTTCATCTACGGCAATATAAAGGAGGGGCCTTAAGTCACCATACTTCTTTTTAATATATGACTCACCATCCTTCCCAACCAACTTCCACAAGTCCCTTAGCGGGAGAAGATCATTCTGCTGTAAATTCAGATTCACTTGTTCCGGTAACTCAGACTGAAATCCCTCTGATAGGTTATCCCCATTCCGTGCCCTCTGCTCCTGGTGGTACTTTTCAACCCGACGCGGATGGCTAACTCGACCCTCTGGTGGCAAACACTCGTCGTCCTCCATTTCTTATCTATCTATTACTGTGATGAATGACCTACAGATGATGCAAAAATGCAAAAGGAAAGAGAAAGAAGTAGAAAAGAAAGGAAAAAAACAAAAGAAATAGTTAGATTCCAATGAATAAGATAAAACGCCATATAAGACTAATGATTTAAAAGCATTCGCCCTTACGTGTTTATGAAACACATTTTCATATTTTTTCAAAAACTTAAGCCGTTCGGCTTAATAGGGCAGGTAGTTTGATTACGGAAGGTGATGTAATCACCTTATTCTACAATCCGTTTATAACAGGAAAACAATTGGTAAAGGTAAGAGACGTTCCTTCTTGTGTACTAAAGTTTATCCTTACGGGATTGGCTCTACCTAGGCTGGATATCTCTCAAGGTGCTTATATGATGGGTGAGGTTTCTCAATGGATCTAAAGGTTCCCAGTCCGCCCTTACTGTCGCCCACTCTAGGCTAGTAAGGTCTAGACTGAGTGGAAGTATTTGGCAAAACCCGCACGAAGACGATTGTCACACGAAGGTTTAGCTACTTTACTTCCTCCTAAAGGGATAGAGCTCCGGTATAAGCTCATGCAGAATGAAAATGCAAGTTTTTAGTGCACGTGTGAAGGAACATACAAACCTTTTACCAACAATTCCTAACCCAAATTACTAAACTACCCCCAAGAAGAGAAACAATGCATGATAAGTTAGACAGAATATATACGGGAATATGAAAGCGTGTAAGCATAAAAAGCATAAAGATAGCAAAGATAAACAGGCATGAATAAACAAGAAAATGCAAGCAAACAACCAAATTTAGAAACCCTAATCAACTCTAAACTAGCATTCAGTTTGACTCTCTAACCAGTCCCCAGTGGAGTCGCCAAGCTGTCGCAACGTCCGGGTCCGGGGTGGTCCGAACCCTACCGCTGAACGACTTAAAAGAACTAAAAAACTAAAGGAGTCGCCACTAGTCTTTTTAACCTAGGTGTTATTAGCCACCTATCAGATTATTAGGCCTAATGTTAACCCTAGCTTGGCGAAGGTAACACTAAACCTAATAAACGGTCTACTAACCAAAGTCCTAAGGGTTCGGGAGTCGGGTACATGTGGGGAAGGATTAGCACCCCCCACGACGCCCGTCAAAAGACGGCACTGACTAGTCTAGACTTAATCGTGGGTTTCTATTATTGGTTGTTTCTATTCTTAAGTTTTTCATGCCATATTGAAAGAGTTTTATTGACCTTTGATTAACTTATTATCTTACTATCGATTACCCTCTTATTTTTTATTACTAATTACCATTCTTTTTTACTCTTTGTACTGATTACCATATTTTACTTTTTCTACTGATTACCCCTTTTCTTTCTGTTTTGACTGAATACCACTTTTTACTCTTTTTACTTAATTACCATTTTTTACTCTCCTTTTTTACTTAATACCATTTTAACTTTCTTTTTTTTTTAACCATTTATATCCCTTTTTACTGAATACCACTTTTTACTCTTTTTTTACTGATCACCATTTCTTACTCTTATTTACTAATTACTCTTTTTCATCTTTTTTATCTTACTTGCCATTCTTTCACTTGTACTCTCAATTACTATTTCTTTAATTTCCAATTTTGTTAATTAACCTTTACTCTTAATTATTGACTTTCTAATTACTCCTTTTACCTCTTACTGGTTTGCAAACTATTCTTCCAATCAACTCTCTTACCTTGAATCTCAATTACCACTTTAATATGAATCTTAATTACTACTTTAATTACTAATCTCTTCTTAATTTACTTATTAGTCCCTTTTACTTCCTTTCTTAATTACTGTTTACTAATTTTACTCCTTTTTAAATATCAATTTACTGATTAACCACTCAACTCTTGATTATGATCACTTTAACCCTTAATTATCGATTCACTGATTACTATTTTTACCTTGACTCTTTAATCACTGATTAATCTCTTACCTTGACTCTTAATTATCAATTTACTGATTACTATCTTTTTACTTGATTACTGATTTACTGATTACTATTACCTTGACTCTTAATTATCAATTTACTGATTAATCTCTTTTTACTTAACTACTGATTGACTGCTTACTGTTCGGACTGATCCCATTTTCTTTCTTTTCCCTTTTTAGATTTTCTCCTTAATTTATTGACACACTAGATTCTTGAATGCGTGAATGCATATGATGCATGGAATTCCTTTTGAACTTAATTACCCATTAATTATACGAGGAACACCTTCGGCCGCCTCCCAATAAATGGTAAACGACCTCCGGAAATTTTCAAGCCTCCGGGAGAAGTCAAGCAAACTCAGACACGCATGAATGAGCCGTCCTCCTTTCCCTTCACGGGAGTCATTTTAATTCAGTCTTATGATCATGGCAACAACAATACAACCCCGGAATTTAAATATGGATGCACATGCAACTATTCCTAAATTCTAAGCCTTAATTTTATTTACTTAGGCCGGATTAAGATAGCTAGACTTCTAAGCCCCAAATATTGTCCAAGTACAGGGCTCAAATATAATGGAAATCCAAACATATCAATATAACCCAATTACACATGGAATGAGCTTCACATGAACAAGTTTGAAGACCTAAAGAGCAACAAAACAAAGACCAAATAAATAAACATATTGAGTAAATCTATCACAAAGATTGACTAGATCCATCTAAACCATTTGAAGACCCAACAACAAATTCAAGGCCCAAGTACAAAGTTAAAAAGATTTAAACATGATTAACATGTACTTGAGTCTTAAATTTACTTTAATCTCATCTTAATTTAACTTAGCCTCCCAAACATTGTTTTCCAAAAGCTAATCAATTTACTTGCTAATGGGCCTAAAAGTTCAAACTTTAATTCAAAGATGACATTTATTCACAAATTACTTTTTAAAACTTCAATCTTTTATTCAAAAGCTACATCTCTACTTACTAATTACTCTAAAAATCAATCTTTTGCTCAAGGGTGACATCTTTACTTACTAATTATTAAAAGTTTCCATCTCTTACCCAAAGATGACATTTTTACTTACTAATTACTAAAAATTCAATCTTTTACCTAAAGATGACATTTTTACTTACTAATTGCTAAAAATTCAATCTTTTATTTACAAGTTACTTGAAATCTTAATTTTTATTCCAAGGTGTCACCTTTGTTCACTAATTATTTGTAAAAATCCAATCTTTCCCTCAAAGGACAAATCTTTTAGCCAAACATCCCCATTACACCATCTTTCCTTCATAAAAATTCTAACTTTTAATTAAAAATTTGATTTTTATTGTGAAATCATTTTGCAGGGGGTCAAATCGAACCAATCCTATAACCAGAGGGATTTAAACGAATCAATCCACGCATAAGAGGAGTTATTTAAACACTCCCATGATATTTCATCCTTAAATGAATTAACTAGCAACCTTATGAACTCAATAGACTAAAAAAAGGACTAAATTGAAGGGAGTTAAAAACTTACCCTTTAAAAGGCTCAAGCCGTACTATCTTCTTCCTTTCGCGCAACCTCTTCAACCCTAACCCTCCTCTGTCACAAACTCTTTCTCCTTCCTCCGATCGAACCAAAAGCAGCCCCTTTTTGTGACAAGCTAGAAACTAAAACCTAGACCGACCCTTGCACCCTTCAAAGAAACAACCTAAAACCTTCACACCAACGATGATGGCGAACTAGACCTCAAACCAGTTTAGAAGAAACAGGAACTATGAACAAATTCGAATTCGTTTTTCTTTTTAAAAGGTTCGAGAAACAAAAAGCTTCAAACTCCCTTCATGGCTCAAGACCGAATCTCAAGCTAGGTGAGTCTTTCCTTGTAAGCTTTTTCCTTTTCTCTTTTTTCTTCTTCTTTTAAAAAAAGAAAACCTAAGAACGATGAACTCCCGAGACCTAAAAACCCTAGTTGCTTCCCCTCCGTTTTTAAAAAACCCTTCCTCTTCTTGGAAGAAAAAGGAGGTATATAAACCTCTGAAATTTTGATTTTAGCCGTCCATTATCTCCCCATCCAACGGCCTCTGAAATTTTTAATTTTCCTTCTCTTTATTTTTTCCATCTGTATTTTGTCCCTTTTTACAGTGTTTACTATCTTGGCTTTATGCACAGGTGTTATTAAGTTTTGTTTTTTTGTTTGCAGGTACTTGGTGAAGTGGCTAACAGGACAAAACCCTTTCCACGGCTTATGGTTTAATTTTGGTAAACTGGGTCTTCTTTATGCCTTATTCCATTTCAATTGCTCCTGTATTTTAATTGAAAATATTACTATGCTGTGAGTTGGTAATTGCTTGTCATTTTACTATGTTAAAGTTGTCTCCACCAGTGATGAGAGCCACTGCTTTGAGTGTTCCTTTCAAACCACCTTCCATTCTTTATCTGCTTCTCTGCTTCCTTAAATAAAAACTACTGTATATATTTTTTTTATATAACTTTTTCTGGTGTAAGAAAATGACAAGCAGAGACAAATCTTAGGTTCAAAGTTTAAATTTGAAACCCTCTTACTCTGTGGTTTTAGCTACTGTAACGAGATCGGAAGGCCTATGCTATAGTTTTCACCAAGATCATAGCAGCTTCATTACTATTGAGATGAGGCAAATTACTTTATGCAAAATCTTTTGATATTAGGAAGACTTAAGAGAGTCAGGTAGTGTAGATTAGGAAATGATAACATCGAGTTATTCCTAATCTCTTCTGATAATCCTTCATCTATTATCTCTTCCATTTCACCACAATCAGAAACAGAAAGTGTTCTCAGTTGCATAAAGCTCTTAACCATAGGGGAAGAAAAAAAGATGTTTCAATTTATGGCACCCTTTCACATAGAAACTAGTTAAACTAGCAAAAGTTTCCTGTGGTTTTCCCATATCATGCCATAGATTTTCAACGTTGATTGACCTAAATTCCAACTCCTTTATGGCAGGGAACACAACTATACTGGAAGGTAAAGCACAAAACCAGGCAGTTCGATTAAAAAGCACCACAAACGAGGTAGTGATTCCGAGAGGTAAACTTATTGAGGAACTGCAGCAGCTATTAAAGCCATGAAAGGGCCTGCTCAATTGATTTGGACTTTGGAGAGACCATTCATCCTTTGTAACACTTGATATATTTTTAATTATTCAGATTTCTGAGTATACAAAGAAAAATTGATTCTTGTAAGCTACGCGTTGTACCTTGGAGACCTGGGAATTTAAATGCCTTCCTGTTGTAATGAATTCATCTCTATATTCTAATTGAAACACCAATGCGTGATTATGAGTTATGGAAGATGTGCATATAACTAGACATATATGACTAATGGGCCAATGAGAAAAAGGTGATCAATGTAAAAGTATGATTAATGAGAGGATGAAAATGGACGAGACATAAAAAAATAAATAAATAAATAAGAGAATGGCAATTCAAAACTAGACTCATTACTAAAAATGCTTAAGCCATATGATTATTACTAAAAATGCTTAAGCTATATAATTGAAATGTAGCGATACTAAAGGACTAAATGCAGTTAAGCCATGAAATGCAAAAGCGCACAAATATACAAATCCAACTTGTGCATGTCTAACTAATTGCTAAAGTCTAACTAATTGCTAAATTGAATGCTAAATTGAGAGTTAGTTAATCAAAGAACTAAATTGAACCTAACTACACAATTAAAATGCAACAATGTTAAATTACTAAACGCAGCTAAGACATGAAATATGCGAAAGCACACACGGAGATTTTTTTGAAATTTCCGAATGCACCCTAAATAATTAAAACGAATTAGCTGTTCTAGATTAAAAGTGGACTTAAAAATGACTAAAATGCCCTTGAGTGCAAAAATGACCAAAATACCCTCAAATGACCAAAATGTCCCTGGGCGACCCTAATGCCAAATAAGGAATAAATTAATTTAAATTAAAGGATACATGACCAAAATGGGTGTCTACACTTGAAGACATGAAGGAAAGCCTAAAACGTCCCTAGGGTTAGTTTAAGTGATTTCTAACTCTAAATTAAACCCTAGGCAGCCTCCTATAAATACCTACCTTATGTGATAGAAAAACCCAAGCTACCCAAGCACTAGTTTTCTAGGTTTTAGTTTTTCTCTCTTTTCTTTGTGGCAGCCGCCCAACTCCTTGGTGGTTTGTAAGTACTTCTTTTCTTTATGTTTCTATGGATTCCACTCAATTCATGAGTGGGTTGCACTTCTGTCAAAGCAAGGAGATCAAAACACAAAAGCCACTGAAGGCCCAGCAGGACATTGCTGCTACTGCATGCATCTCATCATGAAGACCCAAAGACACAAAAGAGTCTTGTTATTTCACTACTCTCTTTCAAGCCCAAAAGGCCCAAAACGTTAGGGCATCGCCACCGTGTCATTTGCAAAAGAATTGACAGAAAAAAAACAAAAAGGACATGCGGGTCAAAGGCTACTTTAGCCTGCTCCTACAGCTGCTGCATCGAGCCAAACAAAATGTCCCGTTGTGTGAAAGAAGGCCAGGGAAGTCCTCCTTCTTAATTCAAATCTTAACATATTTATCTTTTTACGGAAAAGATTAGCACTAACATAATCTCACTTACAGACTAATCGTGGACCAAGCCCACGACGGGAAAAAATTGGGAGCTGTGGCTTAGCGGCAAAAGAGGAAGGAATCTTGTTTGATTACCATTCTTGGGGAAAGCAGCTATGCTTGGAGGCTGATCTTTAACGCAAAAAGGGTAATCAAAGGCTGCAGAGAGTGGGATCTAAAAGGCTAATTTGACTTTGGGGGAATCTTGCTCTTGAGAAGAGAAACGAGGTGCCGATAATGATGTTTGCTTAAAGGCAAGCGGAACTAATTTCAAAACAAGGAAAGGGCCATTGTCGGCTTCCTCAAATCGGAATATTCTTTGCCTTACACCCAAGAGCAAGTCACTGAATCAATCAAATAGCAAGAGCCAAAGGGGTTGCCAGACAAAGTTTCCGACCGGGCAAAAGGAATGCTATAAAAAGAGGCCACCAATGGAAAAAATGGCATCATCTTGATCAACCTTCCTATGTCCTAACCCTAAGCAGCATACTCTCAAGAATCATCATCCAACATAGCCATTATCAAGCTTCGGAGCACAACAAGAACTCTTTTCTCCTCAAATTAGTGTTTTTCTTCCCATCGTCATTAGCATATTTTGATTCCATTGTTCTCACTAGATTCCTTCTTCTTTTCTCCCAAATCCTACTTTCAATCTGTTTTTCACAAGTCCTGGAATTAATGAGAAGCTTTTGATTCATTTTACTTCAAGAAAATACGTTTCTGGTGTTATTGTTCCTATTTTTCATCTTCCTCAGTTTCTATCTTTAAAAGTTTAGATTCTCTGTTTTCTTGCTGTACGGACTATTCTTCGGGCAGCAGCCTAAGCTGAAGTTGTTTTTTTCCTTTTGTGCGAACCATTCTTTGGCAGAAGGTTTTCTTTTAAAGGTTCTTGGACTCCATCTTGTGAAACCTGATTTCTCTTTTGGGAAATTTGGGCTAGACATGAATCCATAGTGAGCTGCACCAGGCCTTCCCCATCACACAAAAAGGCTCGCAACAAAAGGTATGGGTGAAATATTATATAGGATGTATACATATTATCTTGTGATTCGTTGATGACCGGTCAGCAACATCAACATCAATACAAAGATTTGCGGCATTCATCAAAATGCTCTTATGACATCCACAACACAATTCAAGCTTTTGCAAACCATGATAGTCTACAAATTCATAGAAGGCCACCCACCAACACAAAAGAAATCTGGCCATCAGAAGAAAGTTGAAGCGTCATGGCTACGACAGAGACAACATAGTTACGTAGAGACAGAAACATGGCAGAAGTAGGGCTCAGGCACGATTTTTCATGGCATGGCTATAACGCGGCAACAATAAGAATCCGTGGTTTTAGCTGTGGCACGGCAACAGTGCAGCCTTTAGATGTTGCTATATCATATAATCCAAAAGCATCAATGGCAATTCATAAAGACAACCGCAGCAGTAGCAGTGCCCATGAAATACTTGCCACTACAGTAGCCATGATAGCAAAAGTCTCAATGCCAACTCAACAGAAGTCTCGAGAAGCAAAATCACAGCCATGGCCAACTCAATAAAGAAAGATCATAAAGCAGCCACCAACAATGAAGTTAACATTGCCGAAAATCCAAAATTGAAGGAGTTCATGGCAAATTCATGGTTGGGCTTATGGCAGTCACGAACAAGGAATGGTCACACTCATGGCAAGCATTCAGCAGGAAAGGCTCGTGCTCCAAACCCTGTAGGAAAGTTTTATTACCATGATAATTTCTTTCCTTTTTATACTTCACATTACGGTAGGAAAATACATAGTCTAAACTCCCATTCCTGCCGAAGTAATAAAAAGCCTACCCCAAATCCATACACAATCTCTGCATATAAAATCCCAATCAAATCGAAAAGGCGATACCCATAGCCTAAATACATAGTCTAAGCAGAAATTCTCACTCATTCACACAAAATCTAAGCAAAAATGCTTATCATGCCCCAAAAGTCGAATGCTGCGAACTTGTGCATGACATGGCAGAAGGCAATCAGCTCTTGAACCTGAGTTCAACACATTTTCAGCTTGGGCTTTCTCAACTTCCATGAAAGCAATGATCCCCTCTTGATGGACTATCCACTGCTCACATTGCTTCAATTCCTCTTTGGTCTGGGCAAACTTATCTCTATACTCTCCATTCCTCACAACATTAGGAAAGATGAAAGTTCAACCACTGACAAGTATTTCAGCCAAATTCTCCAAATAAGCAAAGAGCCAAGGCACACCGAAATCTTAGTGCGCGACATCATTGAAGAAATCTTGCCAACGAAACATCAAATCTTCACTCAAAGAATTGATTGGAGTCTAGCTCATGCCCTGAAGACTGTAGCACACCAAGCTGAGATTCAAACTAGTTATGACAGACTCGCTTCTACATTGGCGGAAAAGTCAAGAAATAATCCCATTATCTCCTCCACTCACGGCACCGAAGAATAAATGGTATAGCAAGGGCCTGGCACTTGCACATGACGTCACTTATGGCAGAGAATTCACTATAAAGCATGCCATCAGAAAGTTTTCCATTTTCCATTACTTGCAGCAGCTCTTCATCACAAGTAAACCTGTTGGTTTTTTCCTGGTTTCCTGCCACAGCGAAAGAGGGAATCACGACATCAGTATCACCAACATCTCCTACAGCAGTATCAATCATTATTCATTCATCAAAGGAAATTGTTAAAGAATTGATTGAAAGATCAATTGAACCAACTCACCAGATGTGTAGCCAATGCTATCATGGATCACATGCTCCATGGTGATGTCTTCAATTTTGGCCAGAAATCTATTTTGCAACTTGCCCTACGAGAGGAATCTCTTGTGAAGCAAGCTCATGATGGCCATGGTAATCTCAGTTGGAACCAGAAACTTCTCCTAAAGATGTGGCCAGAAGAAGAAAGGCCCTTTGATTCGAAGGTCGGCCAATCAACCTCATCACCCATGGCAACAATACTATCAGCCTTACCTACGGAAGTGGCAACCTTGCCTACAGTAGGAAACTTGTCAACATGAGCCACTTTAATTACAACAAAGCATCATACTGCCACGACGAAATTCAAAAGGGAAGAGATGCAAACAATTCAACACCAATGTCAAAAGGGTAGAAAAATGCTTGCCTTGCGGAAGTTGAAAGTGCAGCAGATCCCGCGAAGCCCCTACCTGATTGAGAAGCCATCTTCCCACCATAAAGATGCAACCGTTGGGCAATTTTGGCCCATGATCAATTTGAGATTCAAGCTCCCGCTGCAGCAAGGAGCTCTCACTCAAAGGGGGCTAAATGTTAGGGGTCATTTATCCCCTCATATTTATATCTCTTACATCCCTAAGGGCATTTCTCTCTCCCCAAAGTCCTCAAACACATTTATAACATCGAAGCATCTATATCAAAGTTCCCAAATACAATTATAACATAGGGGCAATTCTCTTTCTAAAGTCCTCAAACACATTTATAACACAGAGGCATCTATATCAAAGTCCCCAAACACAATTATAACACAGGGGCAATTCTCTTTCTAAAGTCCTCAAACACATTTATAACACAGAGCCATCTATATCAAAGTCCCTAAACACAATTATAACACAGGGACACCTCTATTTCAAAGTCCTCAAGTACATTTATAACACAGAGGCATCTATACTAAAACCCCCAAACTCATTTATAACACAGGGGAAATTATCTATTATTATGGCAAGGACCTAAAGCATGTATATAGCTTATTAGGCCTTGCCACCATATCACTATTATCCCAAGGTCATGGCCCATAAACACATTAGGCCATGTCACCTTGTTATTACTACAAAGTTTGGAGGCCCAAGAATGTAGTTGGAGTTGGGTTGCACTTTTGTCAAAGCAAGGAGCTCAAAACACAAAAGCCACTGAAAGCCCAGTAGGACATTACTGCTGCTGCATGCATCTCATCATGAAGGCCCAAAGACACAAAAGAGCCTTGTTATTTCACTACTCTCTTTCAAGCCCAAAAGGCCCAAAACGTTGGGGCATCGCCACCGTGTCATTTGCAAAAGAATTGACAGACAAAAAACACAAAGGACATGCGGGTCAAAGGCTACTTTAGCCTGCTGCTACAGCTGCTGCATCGAGCCAAACAAAATGTCTCGTTGTGTGAAAGAAGGTCAGGGAAGTCCTCCTTTCTCAACATATTTATCTTTTTACGGAAAAGATTAGCACCAACATAATCTCACTTACAGACTAATCGTGGACCAAGCCCACGACGGGAACAAATTAGAAGCTGTGGCTTAGCGGTAAAAGAGGAAGGAGTCTTATTTGATTACCATTCTTGGGGAAAGTAGCTATGCTTGGGGGCTGATCTTTAACGCAAAAATATCAAAGGTTGCAGAGAGTGGGATCTAAAAGGCAAATTTGACTTTGGGGGAATCTTGCTCTTGAGAAGAGAAACGAGGTGCCGATAATGATGTATGCTTAAAGGCAAGCGGAACTAATTTCAAAACAAGGAAAGGGCCATTGTCAGCTTCCTCAAATCGGAATATTCTTTGCCTTACACCCAAGAGTTAGTCACTGAATCAATCAAATAGCAAGAGCCAAAGGGGTTGCCAAACAAAGTTTCCGACCGGGCAAAAGGAATGCTATAAAAGGAGGCCACCAATGGCAAAAATGGGCATCATCTCGATCAACCTTCCTATGTCCTAACCCTAAGCAGCATACTCTCAAGAATCATCATCCAACATAGCCATTATCAAGCTTCGGAGCACAACAAGAACACGTTTCTCCTCAAATTAGTGTTTTTCTTCCCATCGTCATTAGCATATTTTCGATTCCATTGTTCTCACTAGATTCCTTCTTCTTTTCTCCCAAATCCTACTTTCAATCTGTTTCTCACAAGTCCTGGAATTAATGAGAAGCTTTTGATTCATTTTACTTCAAGAAAATACGTTTCCGGTGTTATTGTTCGTATTTTTCATCTTCCTCAGTTTCTATCTTTAAAAGCTGAGATTCTCTGTTTTCTTGCTGTACAGACTATTCTTTAGGCAGCAGCCTAAGCTGAAGTTATTCTTTTCCTGCTGTGCGAACCATTCTTTGGCAGGAGGTTTTCTTTTAAAGGTTCTTGGACTCCATCTTGTGAAACCCGATTTCTCTTTTGGGAAATTTGGGCTAGACTTGAATCCATAGTGAGCCGCACCAGGTCTTCCCCATCACACAAAAAGGCTCCCAACAAAAGATATGGGTGAAATATTATATAGGATGTATACATATATTATACATACTTTTCACGGTAAAAAAAATATATAAAAAATTAAAAACAATGTCTAGATATACTTTGACTCTAAAATATATGAAAATATGTAAATATGCATTAACTGGAATTTCATTCCAAAATTTGACGGGAAAAAAAAAGAAATCTTTTTCCAAAAATTAAACATTTATTATAAGTATCTGTTGTTTAAGTTCATTTTTTACCATTTATTTTTTGAAGTTGAAATATCAACTGATATATCGATGACTATATTGATATTTGTATTCAACTCTTTGGTTAAATGACAGAAACTTCTTGGTCAGTATATGATTAAAATTTAAAGAAAAAAAAACAGAAAAAGCATTGTCATACATATTGAAATACTAGATTAGATATATATATGATGGCCAAAAAGCTTAGATGTATATAAACGTTGGTCACCGACATGGAGATTTTTGAACAGAATCAACACATGCTACTTAGTACCATTTGTGTGAGAGTTGAATTTTAGTGATTTTTGTTTTTTGGGCCCTAGAGCTAGAAGGTCGAGTAATAATAATTTAATTAGAGTGAAGACTGAAGTCAAACGAAGAAAAAAAAATCTTTTAATAAACAGCAAACACAATGCTTATAAGTTAGTGCTATATTTTTATATTTAAAACCCTCAAAATAAAGTATGTGTAGTAGAAGTAGAAAACACAATGCAGAGTGTATATCGAGCATATAGATTGATTGCTGCTATTCTCTCATCACGTGGGCCAGTGTGGGTTGCATGAGCCCCTCCGCGATCTCTCTTCACTCTCTTCTCCTTACCTAAATTTACCCTCCCGTTTCCTTTTTCTTATTACAGTGTTTCTCCTATTCTTCCAAGCTTGAAAAAGTGAGAGAAACCAAAGCTCTCCAAAATTTAAACCCTTTTTTTGTTTTTGTCAAACAACCCAAAAAAAGCTTTTTAGCAGTCTTGGCTACAAAGCTGAATTTTTTGAAAATAAAGAGTGTTGAGCCCTTTTTTTTTTGTTTGTCTAAATTTGTTTCAATTAGTTTCGAAGATAAGCATTTATTTTTAGCCACAAGAAAAAGGGAAAGGAGGAGACTTTAGTATCTTTATGTGGATATTTGTTATATGGGGATGTGGTTTCTCAGCAGCAGGAGACTTTTCTACTCTTCTTTTGTGGTTCTGTTCATCTTCTCTATCGTACAGATTTGGGATTGCTGCGATTTCCGAGTTGGAGCAATAAGGATTTTGCCTTCTGGAAATGGTATTATGCCAGAGAAATCTGATAACAAGAGCAAAGCTGACTTGTTTAACAAGTACTTTAATGGAAGATCTTTCAATTTCAACACAACTGATAAAGGATTTGAAGACACCAAACGAAGAGTTCCCAGTTGCCCAGATCCTCTCCACAACTAGTAGCTAGAAGAAACCCCATATTTTTTCGTTTTCCTTTGATTTTCTCAGAGTTTTGTTTAATCCTAGCCAAAATGCCCACGTTTTTCTCATCATTTTCGAGCTAGTATTTTCTTTGAAAATAGAAATTCTAGGGGGGAAAACGAGGGTATTTTGGTATATTAGGTGTTTTCTTTACTCTTCATTTCGAGTAAGAGGAGGATCCACAACTAGAAGTGCATAGAAGTAGAGAATCAGTTCATAGTGTAATTAGAGTGAAATTCTCCATCTCCAAACTTTAATTTCTATAATATATGTCTACTTCTTTTTGGATCATCTTTAAAAAGCTCTTCTTTGGAGAAAGAAGAAGGAGGAAATTAAATAGTGGTAAATAATTATAAATGTAACAGCAGAGATCAATGATTCAATGTCGTGTCTCTCACTACAACAATACAAACATTTTCCCGTTTCCCATTGTCTTTATCATCACACTTTCTTTCGTTTTGGTTGATACTGTAATATTGTTTGGCTTTGTTGCTCTGTTTATTATGCATGTTGTTACTTGTTACTTTTTAAGAAAAAGAAAGAAAATGTTAAATTTTCTATTTTTTTAGTTGTTATTTTTTTACCTGATATTAGAGTTTTGTTTTTCCTTTTTTTTTATCTCAATTTGATGATTGAGTCTACCAAAAAACGAGTTCCTCACCACTTAATCTAATCCGGTATTAATTATTGGACTTTCAAAGTATGTATGTTTTTTTTATCAATTCTAGTTTGACAATGTATATATGTATGCTTGTTATTTTTTTTTTTTGACCAATTCTAGTTTAAAATTCTTTAAAATATATAACTCTGCTGAAACTTACCCCCTTCTTTTTTTTATCAAAGGTTTCTAGCCTAAGTGCAGATTTAATTTATGTGCCAAGCGTTGACTCCCTTTTATTTAGGCTAAACCAATAATGTTCTAAGCACATGACTGAGAGATGTGACATTTTTAGTATGACAAATTTTATTAATATTCTTATATTAACTTAATAAGATCTAACATCATTTTATACCCTAATCTTTTTTTTTCCGAAGGAATTTTATACCCTACTCTTTAAATGATTTAGCTTTGGTAACAGTAACTTTAGTAAAAAAAAATTACTTGATTAGATGAAAATTTTGGGTTTTACTATAGTGATATACTCTCTCAGTCCCTAATTATAAGTCTCTTTTTGGTCAACCAAATCAAACTTTGACCATTGTTTATAAAAAATATATAAAGTGATATAATTTTTAAAAATAATACTTATAAACTTTGAATTACAAACTTTTGAACAAATATTTTTTAAAATTAAATTTTATATATATTTTTATAAATCATTGTTAAAATTTTGATGTTAGTTGTCCAAAAAGGGACTTATAATTAGGGACAGAGGGAGTATAATAGTCACATTTATTCTTAATGCATGTTTTATTTACCAAAAAAGAAATCAACAGTCACAAGGCAAGAGAATTGAAACAATTATTACTTCTGTGAAAAAGAAAAGAAAAAGAAAATTGTCTAAAATCCTCTTGAATATCTTTTTGGTAGAACCTCTTGAATTGAGTTTGTGTAATATTTAAAATTCAATAAATATAAAAAAAAAATGAGATAGGAAAATGATTCTTCATACCTCAAAATCTGCACTTCCCATTACTCATTAGTCAATTTTTTTTGGTTTCAATTAGTCATTACAGTATTGATTCATCCCTAAAGTGAATAAGCAGAGATGAATATAAGATGGGCTTATAAATGTAGTGTTCTTTTTTTTTTTGGCCACTAGATATTTGTGCAGTGTTCACTGTTCATATAAATTCTTTTTTTTTTTTGCCAGAGTTCGTATATAACATATAGCTGTCGATTAAAGAAATAGTTAAAAAGAGAGGGGGGGAGGGAAGGCTGAAAGCCATCAAACAGCAGCAGATAAGATCTTGCAAAAAGTTCACAGCTTTTTTCAACTCCCTTTTTAAAGTAATTCCTTTTGCACCAATTTGGAATGTCACTGTTATGGGTTGCAAGAGCTTAGAAAGTTTGAACTTTTAAAAGTAGTAAAAGCAAGGGAAAGAAAGGGAATTTGCGAACGTATATACGATATTCATCCATATACTTAAAATAATAATAATGTACTAAATACTCTACACAAGGACTCACAAAGATTTCATAAATCAGAATACAGTTGAAAGAAATAAAAGTTTGTAAGCTTTTGAATGTCAGAAAAAATGGAGTGTAGTTCCTTGTATATTAGTGTAATTTGGAAACAAACGCTACTTTTTGACGCTTCTTCCAGTTAGCAATTTGTCCTGTTGAGGGAAAAGTGGGTAAAGACAATCTATAATCGAGTTCAGACAGGGAAGAAAAAATGGAAAAAGGAAAAAAATGGATGACGAAAAATGAAAAAAGAAAATTGAAAAATGGGCATTTTCGATATTCTTCCATTTCATAGTACTGCATGTTTGTATCTAGTGTTGTTTTACCATTGAGTCATTTTAACAAACATCTCGTAGTCTGGTAATTTGGGTGGTTTATTAGGGGAGAAAGCATGGAAACCGATGTGGGAAAGGGCAACGTATTATGCGGCCAAGGAAGTTAAAAAAGCTGCAAGTGATTTTGTAGCCGTGGAAATTTGTTTGCTAGTGTTTTGGCTTTGGAATCAATTTGACTCTTTCTTCATTATTCTTTTTCTCATCAAAGACAATTTAGCTCACCAATGCATGCCATTGCCATTGCCATTTTTTCCCCTTGTGAAGCTATTTCATGTTGTTTATACCACAATTTACAATTAGGGTAAAATTGTAAATGTACATAGTGGTACAAGATCAAGGGCTGAGATTTACTTCCAAAAGTCCTATGGATGGTTGGATTTAGTCCACCATAGGCCAAAGTCAACCAGGAAAAAAGATTGACTTTTGACTTCAAATCCTTAATTTCTTTTAATTTAATTAATTAAGTTAAAGAAATTAAGTAAATTATGTTGAAAACGCATTTGGGCCGCCCCATCTACTGTACAAATTGGGTCTGGACGGCCCATGCCCCTGAAATTGGAATCAAGCCCTTCCCGGGTTACATTTTACAGTTTTGCAATTACGGACAAAGGGATCAGGGTCTAGAATTCGGAAAGGAAGGTGAAGGAATTTGGGTAACATCCTTTATTAAAGATGTTCAAAATATCATGAAGAACACTCTGTCAAAAATTCAGCTCATTCCGAGCTCGGAGGAAAACTTGTACTTTTTGCAATTAAGGACAGAATCCAATCCCGGGACCAATTAAGCATGGCGATTTCACCATTAGCTTTGGAACTTGAATTACATGAGTTATATAAGCTATATGGAAGAATCAAGCCATATTTGCCACTTTTCATAACTTTTACTCAATTTTCAATTAATTTAAGCCATTTCCTTAATCCGATTTTGATGATACTTAAATATGAGCTTAGTGGCATTATGTTGAGCATGATTCAATGTTCAATTAATGAAGAATCAAAGTTCATGGCGTTCGGAAGTGATCTCTGCACCATACTGCTTCGCTGCACTTGGCTTTTCACCCTTTTTTGCTGCACCAAGCTTAGGAACCTTCCTAATTTCGAAATTATTGTAATTAAATGTGATAATTATCACATTTAAAGGGTCAAAACGTACTGATTATGTGGTTGATTGGGTTGGTTAGGATTTCCCTAATTTAAGGGATTTTAATCAGAATTTGAAATCAGAGGATCAAGATGAATCAGGGGGGAATTAATCTTAGTCGTCAGGTCCTCCTAACCCTAGCAAGCCGCCCCCCTATATAAGGAGGCAACTTCCAACATTTTAGTGGACAGCCAATCTTCATCCAACAACACAACTCAGACTCCCGGTCTAAAACAACTATTCTCAAAGAAAAATCAACAACCAAGCTCCGTGCTTAAAATCTTTTTCAAGCCCTGCTGATCGTGTCGTCAATGACCATAAAATAAATAATTATCCCAACAATTACTAACTAAACTAGCTACGGCAAGTAGGGGTCGATCCCACAGAGAGAACGACTCTTCCTTTTCTCAAACAAAACAAATTAATAAAGAGAATTTAAAGAAGAATTAAAATTAAATCTTAACTAAGTAAATTAACTACGAAAGCAATCAAGAAAATAAAAGAAAACAATTAATCAAAAGCAGTGAATAATATCGAAAATAACAATTAAATAGAAACAACCTCCAACATAGAATTAATATCCCTCTTGACAACAATAACATGGATCATCGATATCTAAAGATTATGAGAACCTTGAATAGCTTGTCGGACTTAACCTAAATTACCTTAATTAGATTAGATTACCGATTAAAGTCAATCTATCCCTTTTACTCTTTCAGCAATCAATTACTTTCTTAGGGCTTAGAGATCACTTAGGAATAAAGCATGAAGAACAAGTAATTTAATAACAAACACAATGAGAAATTTCTCGCCCATTGATTCTTTTCTCTCTTGGATGGAGGATTAATTCACATCCAATTGCTACATAAAATTAAGCTGGAGTGATTAATTCACAACCTAATCTAGCTAATGCTAACTCAATTTATCATGAAAGTGTCGACCCAATCAATCAAAACAAGCAACATAGAATTCATACAGAGATCCAAGAAATACTCAAATAAATTCTCATATAAAAGCACAAAATCTCACCATGGAATTAGTCAAGAGATCAATTAAATTCTACATTGGAGAAAAGAAAAGATTACTCACTCATAAATTGAGTGATCATCCACAAATAAGAAGAAAAGAACTTATCTATAGAGGAGGAAGAGAGAGGGGCGGCGGCTCCTAGGGTTTTTCTCCTCCAAACCTTCAACTAAACAATATATCTTATGAAGAATAAAATTACATCTAAAATCTAGACCTAAGGTGGCTATTTATAGTGGAGAAACAAGGGTAGGGCGGTTTAGGGCTGTCTTGGACTCCAAGTAGGATTAGGTGTCATCCTAGAATGGAATCCAAAGTCAAAATAGGATTCTGGAATTTTCTGGATTTCTGCAGAAACTTCACTGGCAGATTCGGGCTTGAAATCGGCAGAATTGGGCTTCAGACTTCTAAGGAAAGTTGTAGAGCTCGGAGTTAGCTTTCCAATGAGTACTCATGGGCTTAAAATGGACATCTGAGCAGAAAGTTATGGCCTTTCTACCGAGACTGCGCTTAAAACGGGCTTATATCGCAAATCTACGGGATTAATGCGGGATTTGAATATTCTTTTGGATATTGGGCCTACAAATTGGGATTTTAACTCCAATTATAGGTTTATATGGGTTAAGTATATTCCCATATAAATTATCCAAAAATCCTTAGCTTCAGGGCTTCTTCTGGGTTTGCCTTCAATCCTTTGCAATTTTAAGCTCCAATCTTCAATTCTTGTTCCTTGAAATAATTCTTCAATGATCTTCAAATCTTCAAATTATCTTCAAGAAATCTTCAAACACGAACTTTGCATCTCCAAATCTATACTCAAAATTACTTTGCTAATATCTGTGTAAAAAGTAATCAAAATAGCTCCAAAAGTAGTGAAAATAAGCAAATTCTCAATTTCACATCTCATAAAGACTAAAAACACAAATACTTAGAAAATAAGGTATAAATGCATATAAAAGTAGTAAAAAGTATAGAAAAATAGCTATAAAAATATGCATAATTTGAGCTCGATCATATTTCCCCCACACTTGAACTTTGCTAGTCCCTTAGCAAAATCAATGTAAGTTATTCAAAAATCAAAATTTTCAAAAGATCAATTTGACTTCATTCATATATCGAAGAATCAATTTAATCATGAAATCAAAATAGCAAAGAACATCAATAATACTTAATCCAGAGATCAATCAATAGCAAGCATTATCATTCTTAAGTAGCCATAATCAAAGTAGCTCTAATTACTTACCATCCCTTACTTTTATAACTACTTCTCTCTATAAGCTTGTATATTCATCTTTCTCTCCATTACTCAAAAGATTACAATGTCATAAACAAACCAAGGATTCATGTGGGTTATAATAGTTTTTCAAGGGTAATTGTTTTTTAGAAAACTGAGGTTACTAACCTGTGAAGTGTTTATGCTTAGGGGTTACTAACTCCCTTTATTTTTATTTTGAGGCTACTAGCACTCTAGAGGGACAATATTTCTGTTGATCCATGCCTCTTATCCTCTTCCCAAGGGTTACTAACTCCTTTTGTTTAAAGAGAAGAGTGACAACAATGGAGTTTTTTTTTTTTTTTTTTTTACAGAAAATATCTCTTCTCCTCTTGCAATAAATCACTTCTTTATGAAAACGGTTTTAATTGCCCTTTATATAGATAGTCCCCCACACTTATTCTTGACAAATCTATAGCATGCTTTCTTAATTGTAACTTCAATTAAAATTCAATACAAGTTCTAGAAATAGATAATCATGAAAGCATTGAATAATAAGATCATATCACAAACTTCAATTATACCTAATTCTAAGAAATCAAAACTTCTTACTATAAATCAATCAAAGAATAAAGCATCATTAAAAATTCTTAATCATTCATCAATCATAATCAAATCAATCATTCAATATATTCTTGAAAAATCAAAGAGTTTGAAAAATCATCAAAATTTTCAATTTAAAAATCAATTTTTTTCGAAAAAATCTTTTCAAAAATTGGGGAAAATAGACGATTCAAAACAATCATATTTTTATCCTAGATTCTCATGCAAAAGACTATCATATGACTCAATAATCAATCAATAATTTAATCGAGTATTCACCCCCCACACTTAAAATTCACATTGTCCTCAATGTAAAAGCAATCATAAAATCAAAGCATGCAAAATATTAAAAAAAATAAAGAATTAAGGTTCATGAAACATACCTGGGCGGCTTTGATGAAGATAATTACTCGAATAAAAAGACAATAAAAATTAAAGTGATAGGCATATTAAACTAGATAGTTTATTAATGAAACTTGAAAAATAAAGATATAAAATAAAGAAAATTAAAGATAAAGCATAAACTAAATAGCTAAACCTAAGATGCTTAAAAATAAAATCCTAAATTAAAATCTTAATTTTAAAACCTAAATTGGTTTTGGAATAGCCTTCTCCAATAAATTGAAGAGGTTTTCCAAATTCCCAATTATAGTATCAAAATCCTCTCTTAAGCTAGCAACTTGATCACTTAAGTCCTTAAATTGAGCAAGGAAAGGATGAAATTCCTCCTTATTTTCCTTCTCTCGATTCTCCTCCTCTTTTCCTTCCTTATTCTCATCACTAGAAGCATCACTTGATTCAGTAGCAGAAGCAATTATCACAATATCATCTTCACCTTGATCTTCCTTATACAATGGATCTCTTGGTCCAATTGAAATTGAGGGTTTATCCTTTAACTCTTCCAAGGTAAAAACAGTAGCAAAAGGTGCAGTTCTTGGTTGATTAGATGAAGAAGCATAAAAAGGGTCATGAAACCGTTGAGGAAAAGGGGCACATCGCATAGGAAGTCTATAGGGTGGCCTATAGGGCTTGGTGTGATACCCATCAATCTTTGGCATAGGAAAAGGCTTACTCCAAGGTGCAACATGAGGTCGAATTCTCCTATTGAAATTCCTTGTTTGAGAGAATCGATTTCCATAGGGATGGAAACGCTTTGCAAATTCTTTCTCAGCTCTTTCCTTTGATCTTAAAACAGCTTCATGCGACTTGTTAGCTTTGTCCCAAAGAAATTGATAAATCATCCTAGCTTTGAAACCGGGCTTAGCCTCAATTTCATCCTTAGGTAGCAACGAAATCATGCTCAAGAGTTCATTGGCAATCTTGGCGAATAAAACTTCCTTGAAATTTTTGGACCGAGTTGAGAAGCTCCAATTCGATAAAATTGATCCTTAAACTTCTTGAATTGAACTTCAAAATCCTTAGTTGTTGTTGCTAGCATCATCGATATCTTCAATTGAAAAGGGTTGTCGACTTCTTCTTAGGTTGAGGAGAATAGCCAAATCGACTTGTTCAATCGACTTTGCTTCCAAGAGTCGACTTGTGTATCGATTTGCTCCTTGTAAAGTCGACTTCTCCTCTAATCGGCCTTACTTTCAAAAATTGCTTCTTAGCCGAATTTTAAAGCTCCAAATTACTTCTTGTGATTTGATGAATAAAGAGGAATATAGGTGCCTTTATATAGTGATCAAATTCTAGTCCTAAGAGGTTTTAGTTAGAGTAAAAAGTAAGAAACATACCTTGTTTGGGAGTACTTTACCTATATGGAAAAGGTGTTGGCTTAAGAAATCAATTAGGAACTCAATTTCCTAGTCAATATAGGAAATTAAAATCCTAATCTTCCTTGCATGTAGATGGTGCGGCACTTTCCTTGCTTGGTTCGGGTTTGGCGCGGCATTCTCCTTGTGCGAGCAGGACATGGTTGGGCATGGCTCGGATCAAGGCCGAGCGGGTCCTAGTGGTGGCGCGGGACGCGGGCTGCTGCGGCTGGGGCTGTCTCGGCATGGAGCGGAGTGGAGCGACTGCTGCTGCTGGTGCTGTCTCGGGCTTGACCGGTTGTGGCTGGCATCGCACATGCTAAGGCGCGGCATGGATGGTGCTGGCCGAGCTAGCGATGGCTTGTGATAGCCTGCTGGAGTCCGGTGCTGGCTCGATGATGTCCAATGCTATCCGGCTGGAGTACATGTCATGGCTCGGTGATGTCCGGGTCATGCTTGGTGCAGTGCCGAGCTTGGCCTGGCGATGACGCGGTAATGCCGAGCCTTAGCCGGGTCAAGGCTTGGTGTTGAGCGACATGGCCAAGCCATAACCGGCCATGCATGCTAACTCTCCGAGTTTCGACCGGTCATGCATGGTTTATGGCTTGGTACTTTTTACTCCTTGGATAAAAATTCATAAAACAAAAATTAAAATTAAAATTGGGTTGCCTCCCAATAAGCGCTTGTTTAAAGTCATTAGCTTGACTCTTCTTCTCTTCGACCCTAAATTGGAAGATAGATGGGATCCTCCAATTTAATTTCCTCAATCAACGCTATTGTCAATGGTTCGAAGTAAGGCTTAAGTCTTTGCCCATTAACTTTAAATGAATTCCCTTTGACTGGATTAATAATTTCTACTGATCCATTAGGGTAAACTTGTATTATCTCATAAGGTCCTCCCCATTTTGATCTTAATTTTCCATGATGTTTGATCGAACTTGTAAATAACAAAACTTTCTGACCTTCATGGAATGTTCTTCTTAATATCCTTTGATCATGCAGAGCTTTAGTCTTTTC
>AWWV01014174.1:0-19514 GCA_001974805.1 Corchorus capsularis | reverse complement strand
ACACGTGCCACGTGTCATTTTTGTCCACATGGCACGCCACGTCGGACTCCGTGACCGATCCGTTTGTTCTACCGTGACGGAGGGTGCAAAGTGACACAAAAATAAAACTTTAGGGTGCGTTTTGGTCAAAATAAAAAAATTGGGTGCAAAGTGACAGTCTGTACAAACTTAAGGATTTTTGTGGCATTTATGCCTATATATTATATATATCAAAGAAACAAAACCATTTCACCGAAAAAAAAAAAAAAAGAAACAAAACCAGATCTAGTTCTATCAAAACTATCCAATTCTTCTATTTGTTGAGCAGGTTGTCGAATTAAGGATCATTATGTTAGAAATTAGAATTAAACATACCAGTGAAAGGTGATATTGTATTTCCCTTGGTTATTTATCTTGACATAAATTGTATCTCCATACTGAACTTCTAAAGTTGGTCCTGGAAATTGGCCATTTACTGTCAAAATCTTCTTCGTGCTGCACAGTCTTGTGTATGAAGCTTCTTTTATCTGTCAAAAAATTTTATATGTTATATTATATTTCTAACTAAGTAAACTCACAAATTCCGGAAACCGAAATAACAATATTATACACGACTTACGTGATTCGACTTCAAATTTAGCCTACTAAAGAATTGATATATATTTAAGCACTTACCACGAATTCATACTCATCTATGGCAAAGGAGCAATGTTGGTCATGAAAGAGTAGAAACCAAAATATTTGGAAAAGAAAGCTTTTCTTGTGACAAAACATATTTCTTTTCGTAATGGCAGAAGTTTGGCATGAACCCTCTTCCAACTATACTTTTACATAAAAATTTCTTAAGGATTTTATATAGATGGTAGTGAGGGGAGAGCATTAACTAGTGAAATTGATAGACTTTAATGTCTGTCCAAAAAGTTGGTATGCTAGATTGCTCATGATAGCCATATAAACGAAAAGGAAGGCACCCATTTTTCTGTATATTGTTTAGACCTTGATTAAGACTATTTTCCTTTAGCATTTAACCTTTTATGTTCAATTCTTGAAATTTACTTGTAAACATGACCCTGCATCTAATCAGTTTCCACATATATCCTTCTTTTATCGGTTTCACAAAATAATCAAAGTCCTAAAACGGAAAACCTCATATTAAAGACAAAACCTGAAGTATACATATATATGTTATTCATGAACAATCCTGATAGACTCTAAATGAGAATAGATTATAATGATCATTTCCATTTGATGTCTAATAATGCTTGTTATGTTAGAGATCCAACATCTTAGCCTTAAAAGTTTTTGGAAGTTCTGTCCCTTTTATGTAGTTGTTAGATGAGTCACATTTGACCTAATTAATAATCTAGCTAGGTTTTGATTTCCTTTCTTTTTCTTTTTATTTCTTCATCTAGGTTTTCATTTCAAACCTATGGTTGATTAGTGTTCAAACTTTGAAGTTAAAGCTAAATTGAAAAGCTTGCACATGGAGGAGGAAAATGTCCATACAAAAAAAAAGTAACTTAGGAATTTTTATTTGGTAAATTATTCATATAAATATTTTGTCCTTCATGATTGAGCTCTATGTTTTTGTTTTGTTATGTTGATTGTTCATCCGACTTTGCTTTACTATATTGAACTTCTCTTTAATAAAATCTTCTAGCTTTTTTTTTTTAAGAAAAAAAAGTCTCTTGGTGGGCGTCATCGACCCTAGGGGCTCTAAGTCCCCCGCTCCCTTTTAAACCCCGGTGACTCCATGGCGAGGGGTACACCTGTGGGCAGTAGTGGGGCGTGTCAAGACTGCATCATAACACAAGGTGGAAACAAGTAAGAGTTTTTGTGAGAAAAATCTTGCGTTTACTCAGACTCGAACCCATGACCACAATTGCAGCAAGTCTTACACTCGGTTTCTTGCCATTAAGCCACCCCCACATGGGCAAAATCTTCTAGCATTTGGAAAAAAAGAAAAAAGAGTCCTACTTTTTCCAATTCCATTAAACATAGATTTAGGTGCATGATGCCTAGACATGAAGACCTAATTTCAAGTTCACATCATATGGAATGTGATTTTAATTATTTTGTTTATTTGTTTTTTGGTAGTATGTTATTCAGGATAGTTTCTTAGTTTTCGTATTGCATGTTCATTAAATGTTTGGTTATAGGGAGAATCTGATTGTAATGAAAATTTCATTTGTACACTGAAAAAGAAGAGTGAGTTTCAAACTTTATATATTAATTTGAAAATACTATGTTCAATTAATTAAGAGTAATTGGTGCTGTTTGCTGCCTCTAGATGGATCTCGGTTTATGGGTTGATTGTTGAAAGCGGTTCTCAAAATGCAGTGACTTGGGTTAGTACACCGTCTGATATGCCCCTTGGAGATTTTGAAAATGGGTCACTCTCATCTCTTTGATGGTGGATAAGGTGAAGGAGTTTAGAGTAGTTTTTTTTTTTTTTTTTTTTTTTTTCAAGATCTAAAGGAGTTTAGAGTTCATCGTATGTTTGGGAGGCAAATTGTGAAGCTCATGAGCTTGCCAAGGCTAGTGTCGATAGAATAGTGCCTTTAATTGCTTCCTTTGATTGATTATGTTTGTTGGTTGTTGCATTTTCAGAAGTTCGAAATTGTATAAGCAGGGGGCTATCTCTTTTGATCCCTCCTTGCTTTGCTGCTTCTTTATTATCAATAAATTCTGCTTGACTTTCAAAAAAAAGACTAATTGCTTAATACAGGGCAAAACGTTTCATTTTGTGCTTGATTTGTGGTAAAACCTTCTAATTTAGTTGATTATGGACAAAACGTTCCAAAATCGCGGTATAATTCGGGTATCCATAAAATAGGAATACAACCTTTTCATTGGGATTAGTTAGGATTGGGGCAAAAGATTATGCCCCTATTTGACGAATTACCTTAAATTGAACCGATTTTGAAACATTTTACCCTCAATCAACTGAATTAAAAGTTTGTACCCCAAATTAGACCTAAATTGAAACATTTTGCAGTAGCCAATAATTATTTACACGACTACATTCAATTCTATAGATTTTTTTTGCGGATATAGATACTTCATGTAAGCTTAAAAGAAACAAGTTTGACCTAACGAACATTGCCATTTTTAAGATGATCCAGCTTCAATTTGAATTGCCAGCACCCTTTCTTCCTTCTGTTTTGTTCTATAAAATAAAAGGGAAAAAAGCTTAAAGCCTATTGTGATAAAAAGTAAAGAAAAGTTCTCTAATTTGAGTCTGATGTAATATAACTCGATTAATTAAGACTTAATGTGGGTATAGGGAACATGTTAAAAAATTTGAATTTATTATAAATTATATTCAAAATTAGCATTAATATATGAATTGTAATTCAACTAGCTTGATAAACTAGACTATCCCAACAAGGTTAAAACACCAAAAGATCGCCATATATATGTTATTCTTGCTATGTTGCTTCAACCTTGGAGGCAAGCATTGTTTAATCGTAAAATTTTGTCTTTAGGCTTTAGCCTAATTCAGAAAGAACGTGACACAATTTTATTGATCATAATCAATATCAATATTTATGGTAATAAAGTAGAAAAGTATGAGAATCATTTGATAAATAATCCAAATAAGAAAATGTTTGTTAATGGAGATTTTGAAATATAAAAATTCACTTTTAACCCTTAACGAAATTCGTAGATCAAATTTAGCTTTCGGGTCCTTCATGAAAGTCGTAAATCATGCAATAACCTTTTAACCGACACTTCAATAAATTCAATCGGACATATGGACAAAAAATTATACGATATTAAATTAACCGGCAATCAAAACCACAAAATTTCGGAACCTTTTTTTAGAATCAAAACATTAAAATTGGTTTTTTGAGTTCTTAATGAAAATTGTAGATCACGAAATTATCTTTTAATAGACACTTGAATCACCTTAATCAGACAAATAGAAAAAAAATACAAAAATAAAAGTCAACGCGTTAAATCGACCAACCTATAATTGTAAAGGACTAAATAGCATAAAGTATAAAAGTATGAGGATCATTAGATAAATAATCCAATAAAACTATTAGTTTATGGAGAATGGGCCCCACAAAATAGTAAATTTTTCACAAAGTTCCCAAAATACCCTCAATCATCAATCCAAATAACGAAAAACCGAGCATGAAAGTACCAAAATACCCCTCCCCATTTATTCTTCAAGTCATGAGAAGAGTTGGTTGGGTTGATTTTTTGGTACTTTCATATCCTCCTTTTATTTCCTCCTTTTATTAATTTGTATAATATGAAAATACTAGAACATATATATAGGTGCCTTATTATCCTTGATATATAGCTGACACTTAGCCAAAGAAGAGCATACTTCACCTGAAATTTTGGGTTATTTATGATTTTTGCTCTGATCTTGGTCTTAATCTTAAAAACCCTTTATTATTATATATCGTGGATTAAGCAACCATGAATTCTAAAAAAAAGAAAAGGCAACCATGAAACTTAAGCATTGTAATAAAGTAATTTATACTGCGGATGGAAACGTCTTTTTTTTTTTTTTTTTGGTGTAAGATGGAAACGTTAACAACCCTATATGCTAGAAATATGAAATGTTAAGAAACAAAATCACACGTTTATTCGGAGAAACATAAACAAATATATATATATATATATATCTATATCTATATATCTATATCTATCTATACTATATATAAAAGTACGAGTTTTGTAAAACTTTTGAATCGACCATTATACCTTTATTTTTTTTAATATATTTCTTAAATGCTCTTGCTTAAACTATTATAGTTTTATTCTACTAAAAACTCTATTTTTATTCAATTATTAAATCTATTAAATCTAATATCTTTATAATTTCTTTATTTTTACCATTTTACTATTTTTCAATAAAAATTGGATATATATTAAAATTTTTAATATACAGTTTTATTCTACTTAAAACTATATTTTCATTTAATTAAATTCAACATTATATAATTATTTTATTTTTACCATTTTAATTTAAAAGGTTATTGTGATAGTTTGATGTATTATTATGATTAAAATTTATTATTTCCCTAGCGTGCAATAATTTTATTTTAATTTCTCGGATTAATCTGATTCGGAATTATTCAGGTTCGGGTCATATCAGTTTCGAATTGAGCGGATTTTTTGGTCAAATCGGGTTGGATAAGGTTTGGTTTCAGGCGATCGAGTTGGATACCCCTACTCGAGTGAAATTTTGCCAGCTATAATAATAGGTTTCTTTAAGATAAAATTAGTAGTATACTTAAGATTTTAATTTTAATTTAATTTAAACATATTGGGTCACGTGCAAGACACATGAAAGTGATGACTAGTATATATAAAAGTACGAGTTTTTTAAGACTTTTGAATCGAACATTATACCCTTATTTTTTTAATAATATTTCTTAAATGCCCTTACTTAAACTATTGTTGTTTTATTCTACTAAAAACTCTATTTTTATTCAATTATTAAATCTAATATCTTTATAATTTCTATATTTTACCATTTTACTATTTTTCAATAAAAACTTGATATATTAAAATTTTTAATATACAGTTTTATTCTACTAAAAACTCTATTTTCATTTAATTAAATTCAACATTTTATAATTATTTTATTTTTAACATTTTAATTTAAAAGGTTATTGTTATTGACATGTTTCTATTAGTTTAATGTATTATGATTAAAATTTATTATTTGCCTAACGTGCAATTATTTTATTTGATTTATAATTAATTTTTTGTTAGATAAATGTAACCCTTACTCTGGGTTTAAATTTGCTATTTTATTTTGTTAATAATTTTCTTTATGTGGTATGATTTCTTTTGTTACTTTGATAGTAAAATCCAATGTATATACAAATGGGCTAGTCGGGTTGGATTTGGGTTCGGATATCTGGGTTAGCTTAGTTTCAGGTTAAGGAAATTTATTTGGGTTAAAAGGGTTCGGTTAATTTCCGGTTTTAGGTTGGCTTGGATTCGGATCGCTCAAATGTTGAATAATTTGGGTTTGGGTCAATTTTGGTTCAGGTCTTTTTCTGTTTCGAGTCATATGGTTCAGATAATTTCGGGTTTGAGCCTCCGATTTTCAGGTTCATTTCTTTTCTGATTCGGGTTATTTAAATATAATTAATCCCGATTCGGGTAATTTCGGATTAATCTCTCGGATTGATCGGATTCGGGTCGATTCAGGTTCAGGATTTGAGGTCGAGTCATTTCGGTTTCGGATTGAGCTGATTTTTTGGTCAAATCGTGTTGGATAAGGTTTGGTTTCAGGCGATCGAGTCGGATACCTGTACTCGAGTGAAATTTTGCCAGCTATAATAATAGGTTTCTTTAGGATAAAATTAGTAGTATACTTAAGATTTTAATTTTAATTTAATTTAAACATATTAGGTCACGTGCAAGGCACGTGAAAGTAATGACTAGTATAAATAAAAGTGATCACTTAGTCTCTCAAAAAAAAAGTGATCACTTAGAGTCTTAGACCACATAATCCATACCCATGCTATGTTCGATTAAGGAGATATTTTAAATAAATTAAAAATTTGTTTTGGTTAAAATCTCAATTCGAGACCTGAACTTTCAGAAAAATTCTTAATTAAGGGTTAATCTTTCTGAACTTTCCTTTTTTCCTCTTTTGCTTTGGGGTTTGTGGAAAGCTAGAAATGAACTTGTTTTTAATGATAAAGTGCCAGTAGCAGAACAAGTTATTTTCTATGCAATGAAGTTAACTAAGGAGACTGGCCAAGTGTTTTTTCCTGTTAAGGAAATGGTTGGTACTTCGGGACAGTTAGTAAAATGGGCTCATCCACCTGATGGTTGTTTCTTGTTAAATTCGGATGGCTCTCGACGACATTCGGATAATCATGCTTCAGCAGGAGGTCTTATTCGTGATGCCTCTGGCAATTGGATAACAGGGTTTATGGTGAATATTGGTGTTACAAGCAGTTTAGATGCAGAATTATGGGGTGTGAGGCAAGGCTTATTGCTTGCCAAGGAGCGGGGTTATGCCCCCTTGATTGTGGAATTGGATGCTGCCGTAATGGTTAATTTTCTAAAGAATTCTATGATCGATACACATGCTTGTTATACTCTGGTGCGGGATTGTTTGGAACTTATTAAGGATGAGTGGATAGTAGAGGCTTGTCATATTCTTCGTGAAGACAATAGATGTGCAGATCGTTTGGCATTGTTGGCTCATGAGGCAGATTATGGAGTTACGGTGTGGAATTAGCCTCCTGAATAGATCTTACCTTTATTAGATGAAGACCGGCTTGGGGTTGGCATCCTAAGACCGCAGTTCTGCGCCATCTCCTTTATCTTCTTGTACTTTTATAGCAAAAAAAAATGTCATTTAAGGGTCTAATCTTTCTGATTTGGGTCAATTAAGGGTAACTAAATGAATTATTTTAAAGGTGGGACCCTTAATTAACCCAAAATTGGAAAAATGAGACCTTTAATGACATTTTTTTAGTTTTAGACCCTAGACCCTTAATTGAAATTTCATGAAAATTCGAGCCCCAAATTGAGATTTATGCTTTTTTTAGAGTTAAAAAAAAATCATCAAGGTTTAGCATTAAAGGAAAATGATCAAATACACTAACAGTGAAGTTTAATAGACTGCATAAGCGAATTAAAGAGTTGACATGTGTCTTTTGATTTTAAGGTGTATTTTGTAGTAGTATTAAAATAATATTATAAACTAATGGCTTGATGGGGTTATGTCTCAGTATCTTGCTTGTGCAGTCTTATAAGCCCATCGACAATATATATCATATAATTATCATAACATTTAATTCACATCTAGATAATTGTTATTTGAGTTTAGAATCATATCATTTGCGCGCTCATGGAGTTTTGATGTAACAAATTTGTTGAAAAAACATAGAGAAATATTATTAGGAAAAATATGATAATTGATTTTGTACTGTAATGAGGGTTTTGAAAACAAAATTCAAAAACAAGGTGTCAAAATATGTTGTAAAACTTTTGAACAAAAAAAATGTTGAAAAACTTCAAGACATGGTAGACCAAGTTAAACTTTGTCCTAGAATTCTCAAACCAATAAATTTTTTTTAAGGAAATTTTATTAATAATCGAAGAGTGATTTTGGATCATTCATAACGAACAAAAGCAAACAAGAAGCAACTCTAACCACAAGGTGAAAATAAACAAAAATACACCATACAATAAACAACAAAAAACCAATTCATAAAAAGGACCATCACCAAAAACTAATCAAAAACCACGACATCAGTCCCAAACATCCACACCCAATTTGCATAAAAAACATACATGAACTTGAAAGATCATCTCTTCACTTTAATCCAATATAAGGTCAAAAACTATAACGAAAACCAAGAATCACGATGAAGACAAAACCTTAATAAAAAAAGATATCCCTGGAAAGCTGCTCGAGAAGAAATAGATAGCAAACAACGTCATAAAAAACCAATCTTTCAAAAACATGATAAAGGACCCATCAATGATTAAAAAGAAAAAAGAAAAAAAAAACTTGAGACACTAACTCTCTTCCTCCATAGCTTTAAATTTTTCTAAGATCAAATTATCATCACAATCAAAATAGATTATTTTTAATGGCAAAGCGAATTGTATTATTATATAAAGAAATGAAAACTAGCAGGACAAAAAAAGTCACAACCAAGACAAAGACGCCAAACAAAGAAAAACCAAAAAATCAAAGCAACAAATCAAAGCAGCAAATAAAAAGATCCCCAACCCCAAAAACAAAAACGCCAATCAAAGAGAAACCAATCAACAAAGACATCAACTCAAAGCAACAAGCTAATCGAAGGTAGCCAGAGGATCCTATCTGTCCTTTCCACCCTTGCCAATTGATCTGCATCACCATTTGCCTCCCTTGAGTATTTGGAGTCGGACATGCTCTCTCATCTGCCAATGCCACTGAAATCCCGACATTTTCCCAATATCCAAGGTTGCTTGGGCTTCCTCCAAAAAGATACAATTTTTATTTTGGACATCACCATCTGAATGAGAATCATTGAATGCTTCCCCTATTTGCCACTTTGATTTTTGTGACTTTGCTCTTTGTAACTTAAGCTTCTTACTCAATTTCTTATTATGTTTCCTATTTTTCTCCAGCAGATTACTAAGCCAATCTTCGTCAATATCCTCTGAACTCTAATCTTCCTCCCACTAACCTTCATTTTTTGACTATTATCGTTTCCTTGTCATTAAGAATATTACTGTCATTTGACACATATTTTTGACAACATCATGTCCCACTAATCATCATTTTTCCATTCTCATGCATTCATATATTTTATAATTGACCCTGCATATCCATGTCATTCATTTGTTTATCAAAATACATTGCCATGTCATGTTGCATTATCACACACATTTTCACAGTTTGTCAAGTTATCATAACATTCATTTGTATATATGTTCATCATGTCACATAACTTATCATCATTGCTTTGTTGGCATCACAACACCCCATATACATGTCATCATTAAGCATCTCATCCATAGACTCTATCAAACCCAATGAAAGAGAGATTAATGCTAGCACTCTCTGGAGGAAATGCTTCTTCCTAGTTAGGCCATGCTTAGGAAAACGATTGATGGGGTCCATTGTCGATAAGGATCTAATAGTTAATTCCTTGTTGTGTGCAGGTAAAGGATCTCAATTCCCAATGAGAACCATGGATAATGCAATCGATCAAGTAGATAAAATGGAGCAAAATTCAAGATAGATGCGCAAGTATCAGAAACAACGCCGCAAAAGTTGAGCTTGACACTAAGTAAGAAATGGACTGGTGGGCAATTCCGACAAGAGGACAATGAATATTTGATGGAGAATGCTATGATCAAAACCCATCATGAGTCAGATCCTATTAATACAAAACAGCAAAGGTCGCAAAAGCAACTGTTCCATCATTTGTATACAAGCATTGCCCCAAGATTTCTAAACTTGGAAGGGGATCAGAATGGGATGCAGAAGAATGAGCATAAACTGCTAGATAAGAGGCTGAAAGATATTGACGATACCAATATATACGGGTCTGTGTACCCAAAAGATCTTTATTTAGTTTCGGATTTGATCATCCCACCAGGATTCAAAATCCCCAAATTTGACAAATACAATGGAATCGGCTGCCCCAAGATACACTTGACCATGTATTGTCGCAAGATGACTCCATACATTCAAGACGAGAAGTTGATGATCTTTTGCTTCCAGAATAGTTTGAAAGGGAACGCAGCTAGATGGTATGCTCGGTTAGAGGCCAGTTGTATTGGTACATGGGAAGATTTGGCAAAGGCATTCCTTGCTCACTACAGATACGTGATAGAAACGGCGCCAAATTGTACAACACTCACAAAGATGAGAATAAGCTCAGGTGAAAGCTTTAGAGAATATGCATTGAGATGGAGGGATATGGCGATGTAGGTTAAGACTCCACTACCCGAAAAGGACATGGTGGAACTTTTGGTTCCAACACTTCCCGTTCCATATTTTGAAAATATGCTTAGTAAATGGCCAGAGGATTTCACTAAACTCATTCGCCTTGGAGAGACGATTGAGGATGCTATTCAAAGTGGAAAGATTATAGTTGGAATGGAAAATGACAAGGGGCAGACTAAGAGGAAAGGAAGCGAAATGGGCGAGCATGGCTATATGTCGAAACGTCCGGGTCCTGGGGACCCTGCCGAAACGACTTTGGAAATGAAAGGAGTCGCCACTAATCTTTTTTTGCCTAGGTGTGATTAGCCACCTATAATGTTAGACCTAATGGACCATGCTCGACGACGGACACACTAAGTCTAAAACTACGGTCTGCGAACTAAAACCCAAGTTCGGGAGTCGGTTACGTGTGGGGAAAGGTTAGCACCCCCACAACGCCCGTCAAACGACGGTACCTCTAGTCTAATCTAAATCTAACGGGTTTAATCTTAAAGGTTGCTTTTTCTTAATCTTTGATTATTATTAGAAAAGGGTTATAAAGGAAAATAAAACCACTTTTTAAACCAAATGTCGAGGACACGAAGAATGTGATCAAACTACCGTCGATCAATTCTATTTCGATTCTCTTTCACTGTTTGTTCTCTTATTGATCTTTTTCTGTTCGAAAAAGAAATTTTTGAAAATGCTGTGACAAAACCTTTTATTTTTTGCTTTTTTCAAAACTTGATCAATTTTATTATTTTCCAAAAGTCTTCTCTTGGATTTTCAAATTTTATTTTCCAAAAGTCTTCTTTTGGAGTTTGCTTAAAAACATTCCTTTTGAAAATGCTTACCTTGAAAACTCTTTGATTTACCAATTTTAATCTCTTTTTGAAAACTGAATAAGAGAACATGATTTTGAAAACATTTTGAAAATAACACTTTTTATTGCTTCTTTTAATTTTCTCATTTTTCTTTTCTTTTTTTTGGATTTTCTTTGATTCTACTTAACTTTTACTCAATGCATGAGTGCAAATGATGAATGCAAAGTCCAATTATTTAAAGCTGACTTACGTAACCCGGGTTATTGAAAACTCTTCCCGGGATATAGCTCGGAATCCCGACGCATCCTAAGAAGGGCTTTCTCATCCTCGGGGACATTCAGTGGCCCCGAATACTCGACCACTCACCGAATGTCCCTTCTTCGGAAGAGTTACGGTTATCAACTAAGTTTAGGTGGCATGAAATGCAGCAGTTTATAATTAACTGAAAAATGAACATGAAATGCATGTGATTACTTTCTACTTCTAATTCATACTAATTACTAAGTTATTACAAATTCCAAATAAAAATGAAATTAAGAAATAAAGAAAATAAAAGCTTAAGGGTCAACTCGAGCAGACTGGGGACCTCTCTGCACACTAAGGAAACAATCAGCAAATTCAGGGGCACAAAACACCAATTGCAACCAAGAATATAAAAATAAGGGATCCTGATTTGTACAAATTTAATTGAGCATTTCCTACACCTATATAATCACAAAAACAAACTCAATTCTTCAAATGAATCTAGGCATAGCTACTGAATTATCACGAATTGAAGCTATTTCTTCAATTTAAAGTGTCCTAAAAGAATTAAGCTTTTGACCGCAAGTTTTTGATTTTTGTTGAGTATAACTCTCAATTGCTCAATCTAAAGAGTAAACTATGCAGACCCGCTACATTGCACATAGTATGCCGAGCGGCACACTTCTACACCCAGCACCCGGCGAAGCTCAAACATGGATCGACTTAAGGGCCCATTCAACTTCCGTACACTTGGGTATGGGCCAGACTTAAGCCCACACGGAAATCCACTCTATGGGCCGGCAACCACTATAAATAGGGTACACTTCTCTCATTTAAAGGGGGATTCCAACCCTAATCTCTAAACCTAGCTCCTAAATATTCTCTAATACTTGGACGATCTGCTGACTTGACCGTCGGAGTGCTAACGCGGGGATCAAACCCTGCACTCCTAGGTGTTTTGCTGTCTTACAGGTCTTCCACCTTCTAGGTTTCAGAGGCCAAACTTGACGATCTACGAGGATCGTCCTTGTTGATAATTTAGTCATCAACAATGGCGCCGTCTGTGGGAAATTTCGAACAAAAGCTATGTCTACCCCAACCGGCATACCACTGATTGGCAGAGCTCACCTAAACACAACATTGCAAACCATCAAATTGGAGCCCCACCCCCACCCCCCCACCCCCCACAATGAGACACCCGATGTAGAACAACCCAGAAGCACGTCAATGATTCAAATTAAAGGACTCTTTGCCAAAGACCAAACTGGGGGCAAGAGTTAAAACTTATACGATCGATAGAAGTGTCACATATGGAGATCCTTGTGATGATACAGATTGGAAAGATTTAATCGTTGTAAGACCTGAATAAGGGAGAACGACAACATTGTAGATTGGCAGAAGTGTCAGAACATAGGAGAACAGAAACCTCGAAGATCGGCAGAAGTGTAAGAACATAGGAGAACAGAAACATCGAAGATCGGCAGAAGTTTCAGATATGTAGATTTTTACGTTGATTATAAACTTGAAAGATTTAATCACCGTAAGACCCGAACATAGGAGAACAGCAACATTGAAAATCGGCGAAAGTGGCCATAGGACCTGTACATGGGAGAACAGATACATCGTTGATCGCTAGAACTTCACATATGGAGATCCTTGCGTTGGTAACAAACTTGAAAGATTTGATGGTGATAGAACATGAACATGGTAGAACGACAACATCGAAGATCAGCAGAAGTGTGAGATATGGAGATCCCGTAGAACATGAACATGGTAAAACGACAACATCGAAGATCGGCAGAAGTGTTCGATATGGAGATCCCGTAGAACATGAACATGGTAAAACGACAACATCGAAGATCGACAGAAGTGTTCGATATGGAGATCCCGTAGAACATGAACATGGTAGAACGACAACATCGAAGATCGGCAGAGTGTCAGATATGGAGATCCTTACGTTGGTTACAAGCTTGAAAGATCTGATGGTGATAGAACCCAAACATGGAAGAACAACAACATCGAAGATCGGCAGAGTGTCAGATATGGAGATCCTTATGTTGGTTACAAGCTTGAAAGGTTTGATGGTGATAGAACCCGAACATGGAAGAACGATAACATCGAAGATCGACAAAAGTGTTCGATATGGAGATCCCGTAGAACATGAACATGGTAGAACGACAACATCGAAGATCGGCAGAGTGTCAGATATGGAGATCCTTACGTTGGTTACAAGCTTGAAAGATCTGATGGTGATAGAACCCAAACATGGAAGAACAACAACATCGAAGATCGGCAGAGCGTCAGATATGGAGATCCTTATGTTGGTTACAAGCTTGAAAGGTTTGATGGTGATAGAACCCGAACATGGAAGAACGACAACATCGAAGATCGGCAGAAGTGTCAGATATGAAGATCTTCCCCACAAGGTTGGAAAATCTAATGGAGATAGATTCGGAGGAAGGAAGAATGACAGATATTGAAATGACCTCAGCACCCATGACGATATGCTTGTAAAGAGCTCTACGATGGAACATCATTCGAAAGATCTTGCACAGTGTTTTGACTACCTCAAAGCCTATCACATGAAGCTAAACCCCACAAAATGCATGTTCGACATGGAAGCCGGAAAGTTCCTTGGTTTCATGGTCTCCAACCGAGGATATGAAGCGAACCTTGAAAATGTGCAAGCGATTCTGAACATGAAGTCCCTCTAATCATACAAAGCTTGATAGGGAGAGTGGCAACACTTAACAGCCGCTTCCAATGAAACCGTAACCGCTGTTCTAATAAAGGAAACGAAGAATGGACAAATGCCGATCTCCTATGTTAGCAGAGCATTGCAGGGCGGCGAACTTAACAATAGCAGGGTGGAAAGGATAGCTTTCGCCCTCATAGTGGCATCCAGACGCCTAAGGTAGTATCTTCACTCCCATAAGATAATTGTGCTCACGGATTAGCCCCTTAAGGACGTTCTACAGAAGGTAGATCTCTCTGGTATACTCCTTAAGTGGAATGTGGAACTTAGTGAATTCGGGATCGAATATCAACCTAGGAGAACTATCAAAGATCAGGCCTTGACGGATTTTGTGGCGGAATGCACATTCCCTAATGAGCCAAAACCTATTGACCAAGCGGTTCGGCAAAATGCTGTTATACCCGAACCGCCCAATCATGTTGTCGGAGTAGAACCTTCTAACAAAGCTAACATACCTGACAATCCCCCAAAGTTGACAGTTCTGCCAACTGCCCCGAAAGAAAGATATTGGCAACTCTATGTTGATGGATCGACAGTCAAGGATGGTGCAGGAGCTGGACTACTTCAAATCGCCCCCGAATTAGAGAAGTATCAGTATGGGTTAACTTTTGGATACCCACTTTCCAATAACGCAGCCAAGTATGAAGCTCTCCTAGCAGGGTTGGAGATGGTCGAGCGTTTGAAAGTGGATTCATTGAAGGTTTACACTGATTCACAATTGGTTGCCAAACAAGTTTTAGGCGAGTATGAGGTGAAAGAACCAAACTTGGTGGCATACCATAAGAAAGTCCAGCAAATGTGGCCTAAGTTCATGGAAGTGACAATTCAACAAGTCCCTAGAGAAGAAAATACGTGAGCTGATGCTTTATCAAAGTTGACATCCTCCAACTTGTCTGCCGCTAGAGGACAAATATTCATGGCGTTCATCAAACAACCAAGACTGTCGAATGATCAAGTCTTGAACATTGGGCAAGACCAAAAGGATGGCCAAATTGATGGGACCTCAGATGATCTAACTGGATGATCGAGATAGTGAAGTATTTGAAAGGGATCAATCCTCCATCTGATCCAAAAGTCATGGCAGCCAGACCATGAAGAGCGGCAAGGTATGTGTTGATTGATGATGAACTATATAAAATATCCTTCACCTTCCTTTTTTGAAGTATGTAGACCAGATGAAACTGTCTATGTGTTAAGGGAGATCCACGAAGGTGGAAAACCCCCGAATGTAAGTCTGATCCACGAAGGTGGATGATCGAGATAGTGGAGTATTTGAAAGGGATCAATCCTCCATCTGATCCAAAAGTCATGGCAGCCAGACCATGAAGAGCGGCAAGGTATGTGTTGATTGATGATGAACTATATAAAATATCCTTCACCCTTCCTTTTTGAAGTATGTAGACCAGATGAAACTGTCTATGTGTTAAGGGAGATCCACGAAGGTGGAAAACCCCCGAATGTAAGTCTGATCCACGAAGGTAGATGATCGAGATAGTGGAGTATTTGAAAGGGATCAATCCTCCATCTGATCCAAAAATCATGGCAGCCAGACCATGAAGAGCGGCAAGGTATGTGTTGATTGATGATGAACTATATAAGAAATCCTTCACCTTTTCTTTTTTGAAGTTTGTAGACCCAGATGAAGCTGTCTATGTGTTAAGGGAGATCCACGAAGGTGGAAAACCCCCGAATGTAAGTCTGATCCACGAAGGTGGATGATCGAGATAGTGGAGTATTTGAAAGGGATCAATCCCCCATCTGATCCAAAAGTCATGGCAGCTAGACCATGAAGAGCGGCAAGTTTGTAGACCCAGATGAAGCCAACTATGTGTTGAAGGAGATCCACGAAGCTGTATGTGGCAATTACATGGGTGGACGATCCATCACCCAAAAAGCACTAAGGCAGGGGTTCTACTAGCCCACGATGAAAAACAAAGCTATAGAGCTAGCGAAAAGCTACGACAGATGTCCAACGTTTGGCAAGGTTCCAAGGAATGCTCCACCTAAAGAAGTATTATCGGTAAACTCTACATTATTATGCCATTTTATTTCTTAGTAATGAATTATCTTTATCAGTTTACCGAACTTATGTTATGATGAGATGATCTTCGTATTACTATTTCGCTTGAAACTTTTCATTAATGAGAAATCCACACTACCCAAGAAAAGCTGCAACTCGGTGGATTTGCCTCACCCCTGAGTACTTTGAATTTCCGAATTGACCTTAGATTTCGATCCGGACTCCCCGTGAGAACATCAAAATTAAGTTGGCCGAACGTAAGCCCTGGACTCTTTGTGAGAACGGCAACGTTCGTAATTGACCTTAGATTTCGATCCAGACTCCCCGTGAGAACATCGAAACTAAGTTAGCCGAACGTAAGCCCTGGACTCTTTGTGAGAACGGCTAAGTTCGTATTTGACCTTAGATTTCGATCCGGACTCATCGTGAGAACATCGAAACTAAGTTGGTTGAACGTAAGCCATGGACTCTTTGTGAGAACGGCTAAGTTCGTATTTGACCTTAGATTTCGATCCGGACTCATCGTGAGAACATCGAAACTAAGTTGGTTGAACGTAAGCCATGGACTCTTTGTGAGAACGGCTAAGTTCGTATTTGACCTTAGATTTCGATCCGGACTCATCGTGAGAACATCGAAACTAAGTTGGCTGAATGTAAGCCATGGACTCTTTGTGAAAACAGCAACGTTTGTAATTGACCTTAGATTTCGATCCGGACTCATCGTGAGAACATCGAAACTAAGTTGGCTGAACGTAAGCCATGGACTCTTTGTGAGAACGGCAACGTTCGTAACTGACCTTAGATTTCGATCCGAACTCCCCATGAGAACATCGAAACTAAGTTGCCCGAACGTAAGCCCTGGACTCTTTGTGAGAACGGCAACGTTCGTAATTGACCTTAGATTTCGATCCGGACTCATCGTGAGAACATCGAAACTAAGTTAGCCGAACGTAAGCCCTGGACTCTTTGTGAGAACGGCTAAGTTCGTATTTGGCCTTAGATTTCGATCCAGACTCATCGTGAGAACATCAAAACTAAGTTGCTGAACGTAAGCCATGGACTCTTTGTAAGATTGGCTAAGTTCGTATTTGACCTTAGATTTCGATCTGGACTCATCGTGAGAACATCTAAACTAAGTTGGCCGAACGTAAGTCCTGGACTCTTTGTGAGAACGGCTAAGTTCGTATTCAACCTAAGTTGATTGTTCTACGTTGGACGTTCTCCCAACTTTCGAAAAGTTAGATGAACCTCCAAGTCCAAGATAAGATATTGCCGAATGGTCATTATTCTATCTCATTTAGATTTCGATATGGACTCTCCGTGAGAACATCGAAACTAAGCCGAATGTTCAACACAACGTGCAAGTATACCGAACCGCCACATATATTTTTTCACATATACTGATTTGGAATGTGCAGATACGAAAAGTCAAAGAAAGGATATGTGAAGATGAGACGAAAAAAAAATTAAAGCCTTATTAAAGGCTTGAGGAGTTCGGCTTACAAGAGAATGCCATTTTTACAATGGTTAATGGCCAACCGACACGTGGCATTCCCAATTCCAAAAGCCAACCAAAAGTTGGACAAGCTGTCATCTTTCATCATATGGCTTTCTTCAATTTGGGCAATCCACCATCTATTAAACATTGCCGACCGTCGACAATGCACATTGCCATGGTTACTCACAACAATGCCCTTTGTGGGTTGACTTTGGAAGATTATTCATTTCTTCAAACATGGAAGAACGGTCATATTCATATGCACACGGTTCCCTCTCACGTTTCTCAAGGTACAAAGGGTGTTGTCTACCGATATGACAATGCAACTGAAGAAGCAAAGTCTTGCACAATTAAAGGGGTAAAAATCAAGGGAGGTACATCATTATTTCCAAGCGGCTATATATCACAAGTCCGAATCTTCAATTATGAAGAACCTTGCCGCTTTGTCAAGTATAATATATATATATATATATGAGTAATGCCACCGAATAACCATATGTCATGGTAGGGTATTAATACTTTACAATGAAGAATGGTCATTTGGCAATCTATGAAGTATGGCCGAGCGGCAATGTCTTTTTTAGGATGGCCCATCCGTATGAGCATGTCAAAAGCAAGGCTTCCAATACATTGCTGATCAGCCAACATCAATACCTTGCCGAGCAACCATGTTTCCATTTCACTCAGCTTTCGATCTGGACTCTTGGTGAGAACATCGAAAATAAGTTCAACTCACTCAACACATTGCATCTCGTCGCTCTTTCATCTCATGGTTTGACAACGTATTGCAAGGACTTCATCCTTCATATACATTCCATTGCAAATAGTGGATGCTATTGATGTTCGCCCGACCCTCCCAGCCCTGATGACTAGCGAATGAGCCGTTCGTGCGGCCACTTTATAACCGCCCTCACGCCTGGGGGGCAATTGTTGAGTATAACTCTCAATTGCTCAATCTAAAGAGTAAACTATGCAGACCCGCTACATTGCACATAGTATGCCGAGCGGCACACTTCTACACCCAGCACCCGGCGAAGCTCAAATATGGATCGACTTAAGGGCCCATTCAACTTCCGTACACTTGGGTATGGGCCAGACTTAAGCCCACACGGAAATCCACTCTATGGGCCGGCAACCACTATAAATAGGGTACACTTCTCTCATTTAAAGGGGGATTCCAACCCTAATCTCTAAACCTAGCTCCTAAATATTCTCTAATACTTGGACGATCTGCTGACTTGACCGTCGGAGTGCTAACGCGGGGATCAAACCCTGCACTCCTAGGTGTTTTGTTGTCTTACAGGTCTTCCACCTTCTAGGTTTCAGAGGCCAAACTTGACGATCTACGAGGATCGTCCTTGTTGATAATTTAGTCATCAACAATTTTCAAACTAAAACCAATTCAAATGGATTCACTAACCCCTTCTTGAATTTAGTTCTAATCTAAATAATAAAATCTTTTAATTTAAAACTTGGTTTTTCCAATATTAAGATCGGCTCATAGTGATATAAAATTCAATTATCAAGCCAATTTTAATTTGGAAATGAAGTACTAAATCAAAGATCTTATTTTTTATAATTAGAACTCACTCAAGAAAGAGATCAAGATTCCATCTTTGAATCAATTATGGTCTAAAAATTCAAACTTTATGCTAAAAGCTTAATTTTCTTTTAAGTTCCAATTAAATTTCAAAGGTAATAGCCATAATCCAATTCTAAATCATGTTTCAATTACTTCATCACATCATAGCAAGAGACCACAACTTTAA
>AWWV01014173.1:0-13885 GCA_001974805.1 Corchorus capsularis | reverse complement strand
TGTGGACTCTTGCTGGTTTTTGATCTTTTGCTTGTGCCACATGCCATTAACTTGTTGTGCTGCCCTTTTTATATGAATCACTATATCCTGGCATATTCACCAATTGATGGTGTTTGTGCCTTGAGCCTGGGGAATATTTCATCTCTGCACCATGCATCCCTTTGTCTCTTTTCCATTTGTTTGCAGGTAAAATCCATCCAAAGCACTGCTGAATTGCCATAAAGCAAGGGGGCAAACGAATGATGGTGCAATTGTGTTAACGTTGGTAGCCATCTCGAAGAAGAACTTTGTAATCACAAGTATAAAGGACTGGGAGCTAGGAAGGAAAATCATCCTTAAGAAATCCTCTGCCATCTTCAATCTGCCATTCTTATATGAACTTCTTTTAGTATTTTGTGAAATGTATGAGCTAAAACTTTGAAGAAATGAGATGAACAAACACTCTCTTTTTTTAATGATATTTTCTTCAATTTTTCCAATTTTTTTGGTGCCTTTTGAATGCAATTAGAGGTAAAGTGTTATTAACAAATTAACTCCTAATATTATGCTAATGAATCCTGCTAAATGCCAACGTGAATTAGAATATAACCTAAACAAGTCTAAAATGAAAAAAATGAAGTAGGTGTTTACCTAAATGCATATTGAAAATTCAATTAAATGAACTATGCAAATGAGTAGCCCACTCAATTCAATATGAACTAAACGGCAAGATGATTTCCTACTAAAATGAACGGCTAAAAATACAAAAATAAAAATACTAATTTAAATTATGCAAAATTAACCTGGAAAATATTTTTGAGTTTTTGAATGCACATGATGACTAATGCAAATTGAATAACGGATTATTAAATAAACTATTTTATCAGAATGCCAACCATGAACTAGTAAAATGACCAAAATACCCATAGATGCGCAAATGACCCAAAATGCCCTTAGACGACCCCTAATGCTAGTTAAGAAATAAATTGATTTAAATTAAAGGATACAGGACAAAAATGGGTGTCTACACTATATTGGGCACGTTGATCAAAGTGCGAGGCATGGCAAGTTCATACCCCGAAAGAAGACTCGAGCTGTAAAACAATCCGAGATTGCTCAACTATCGATCCTAATTTCTGATCTCCTACCGCTAGTAGTCTAGAATCAATTTATCTCTCCAATAGCCATGAAATCAATTCCTAATCCATCAGCAAGAAGTTATGATCCGGGCAGTAAATTTAATTACCACATGGGGGTTATTGGACATTCAACAGAAAATTGCAGGCAGCTAAAGGAGAAGATTAGAGACCTGATCAAGAGTGGTACACTGACTCCTGAACTTCTCGAGCAAGGTAAGCCTGCTTAGCTTCAACTCAACCAAAGGAAGGGATGCACGCTTGTAAAAAGGGGAATTTTTCGAAACTTTGAAACTCTCATTTCATGAGCATGGCATGAGCATAACATTTTAGATTCAATGATGTTTTACTGTTTCTGCTAGTTTAGATTATTTACTCTTAAAAAATTAATAGGGATAAAAGGATAGCTCGGTGTATATATTTACGATATTTTTAAGATTATTCATCCTTCCCCCCACTAAAAAAGAAGAAAAAGAAATCAAAATCATGCTTTGCAATTATAATCCTACTAGCTAGCTTGAGATATGTTAGTAGATTGCATGAATCTTTACAAATTTTATGACTTATTAGACATTTTGGTCATTGAACATATAAAAAGGACAAATTAGTCCTTAAACATGGAAAATTGCCAATTGATTGGCTGAGCTTGTAAAAACTAGATAAATTAGTCCCTCTTAAATGAAAATATTAGTATGACTGTTAAAAATTAAATTAAAATGAGCCCTTTTTGTACGGAAATTGGTAGGATTCTGTTAAATTCTGTCATTTTCTGTTTATTTGTTACCTAAGCCGTACCAATTCCATCCAAAAGGGCTAATTTGACTTTTTTTTTCAAGCTTGGGCGTGCAATAGGTAATTTTGGAAGTTTAATGGCTAATTTGTTCCTTTTTTACAAGTTCATGGGCCAATTACTATATTAAGCCCAACCTTTATCCTAAACAAAATCCAGATATAAATTCATTGCAAAGACTTATATAAACAACAATCAATTTACTTGAGAAGAAATTTAATAATAAATTATATACCTCCTCCATAACATTGACGTGTTTAGTTTCCACATGTGAGACTATTAATCACTCACACATTCTTTGAAGAGTAAAAACCCAACGTCATATGCTGAATTACCACATATGAGGTCTTCATGGAAAATGGGTGTGTTTTTGGTTATCTACGTCCACATGTTCTATCCAGGTGACCTCCGATCAATACATTTAATTTCCAAATCGGCACTATTGCACACTTACAAGAGTCTTTAGTTATCATACTTAGAATTATTTTATTATCATCAAAAATATATGGGTTCAACAAACTCTTCAATGGTTGCTCTATTTCTCATCTTGATAATTCAATTCTCAACATTACCAAAAAAATGTTTGGTAACAAGGAAAATCATATTTCCCACTAAAGAAGGAACATATATCGGCTTCAATCAAGATTCATGTAGTACCACGAACAACCACAACCTTTGTTTAATTACTTTCTCTTGTTATGCATCTGAAGTCCAATACAACCTTGAATTGTTAACCAACAATCTCAAGTACACTCTTAACATCACGCATAGCACATTAAAATGGCTCACAAAACTCTCCAAGACCCAGAGCTAAACCCAAAAAAGATTGCAGCCTTGAAAGATTGTGTTCAGGAAGTAAACGAATCGTTTCATAAGTTAAAAGATTTCGTTGATGAGATGGGTTTAGGTGCCAAAGGGAAAAGTTCTCAGCTTGCCATGGGTAATATACAGACCTAGGTGAGCACCATTCTGACTAATGAAAATACTTGCATGGAAGATTCTGGTGAAAGGATCAAATGATCGAATGATGATTGGATTCTATCGATGTTTGTGTATTTATACACAAGTGTTTACAAGTATTAAGAGTTACAAACATATAAGGAGAGCTATACAGTTGGCAGCTAATATACAGGATTAAGCTAAGAAAGGAAACCAAAGTTTATCCTTATCACCCTCCCTCAAGCTAAGAGATCTAGGAGAACTCGAAGCTTGGTCCGAAGCAGTTGGAATAGTGTCCGAGACAATGATTTTGTCAAGATATCTACAATCTGAGCTGCACTGGCTAGATAACAACTGCAATTTCCTTCTTCAGCACCTTGTCACGAAAATAATGGAAATCAATTTCCAGGTGCCGTGATCTTGAGTGAAAAATTGGTGTCATGGTCAAATATGTAGCACTAAGATTGTCACACCAAAGCACTGGTTTATTGGCCAATGGGAATCCAATTTCTGACAACAAAGACTGAATCCAATACACTTCAGTAGTGGCATAAGCCAAGGCCCGAGACTCAGCCTCTGTCGAAGAGCGCGAGACTGTCCTTTGCTTCATTGACGTCCAAGAAATTAGATTGGAACCATAGAACACTGCTACTCTAGCTGTGGATTTACGATCATCAAGCCAACCGCCCCAATCCGAGTCAGAATAAGCATGAAGTGTCGAATTGAAGTGCTTAGTGATGTGTAAACCATGACTAGAAGTGCCAACAAGATACCGTAATATTCGTTTGACAACAGACCAGTGGTCTTCTTTTGGATCATGCCTATATTGAGAGACTCTATTCATAGAGAACGAGATGTTTGGTCTCGCGATGGCAAGATATTGAAGACCTCCGACCATGCTTTGATATAGTGTCGGGTCCGAGAAAGCACTGCCCATATCCTTTGTTAATTGTTGCTGCGGACAAGATGGGCTTGATATAGAATTAGCTTGACTCATTTTTGCTTTCAATAACAGCTCAGCTATATATTTCTGCTGAGAAAGATGCATTCCCTCGGAATTTCGAGTCACCTCGACACCTAGGAAGTAGCTTAACTGGCCAAGATCTTTCAAAGCAAAAGATTGTTGTAAAAAGTGAATGAGAGAGGCAAATACCTTGGTGTCTGAACCGGTGACAATAATGTAATCGACATAGATCAAGCAGTAGAGTCGAGTGCCATTTTTGTTGTAGATAAATAGGGAAGAGTCTGTTTGTGATCCAAAAAAGCCAAGTTTCACTAGTTTGTCAGTAAGACATTTATACTAGACCGGTGCTACCTGCTTCAATCCATACAATGACTTTAGTAATTTGCACACATAGGAAGGATGATTCAGATTAATGAATCCTGTCGGCTGTTCCATATACACAAACTCATCAATTTTGCCATGTAAAAATGCATTAGATACATTGAGCTGCTTGATCTCCTAACAATGCAAAACTACCAAGGAAAAGATAAGTCGAATGGTTTGTGGCTTAATGACCGGACTGAATGTCTCATTGTAATCAATCACAGGGCATTGATGAAACCCTTTGGCAACTAGTCTGGCTTTCATTCGGTCCACTGAGCCATCCTTTTTCCGCTTAATGCAAAAGACCCATTTACACCTTACTACATTTTGAGCTAAGGTTCTCCGCACCAATTCCCAGGTCCATTTTGGAGCAAGGCATTGTACTCATCCGCCATAACTTGCCTCCATTTTGGTATTTTCAAAGCTTGTGAAGCAGTAGTGGGTTCTGTTTGCGAGCTTGTCACATGTAGTGAGGCTTTTGGTTTTGGTTTAAGGTTTCCGGTTTGGGACCTTGTGACCAGTCGATGTGTTGATTTGGTGGTTGTCTGCTGTGGTGGTGGGTTGTTATATTTGGAGAGGTCTACGATTAAGGAGACACCTGGTGAGCTCAAGGCTAGTGGGGTAGGTTCGGTTGGTATTGGTTCTTTGCTTGGTTTGGTAGGTGTAGTCGGGTTTGTTGGAGTGTCGAAACTCGATGGTTCAATTGGTGGTTGTATAGGCTCGGGTGAAGGTATGGTTATAGCTGAAGCATGTGTCCGCTTTGGTTTTGGGAGGCTTTGATTTTCAACTCGTGATATATTGCTAAGAGTGTGATTATGGATGCCGATGGTTGTGATTGTGCCAATTGACCAGAGCTCACTTGGAATGAAAAAACCTGTTCATCAAAAATTACATGGCGTGAGATAAATATTTTACCATTTAAAAAATCGAGGCAGTGGTAACCTTTATGAAGTTTGCTGTAACCCAAGAAGATACACTTGGATGATCGAGGAGCAAGCTTATGCGCAGCATAAGGCGAAGCCACGAGTAACATTGACAACCAAATGTTCGAAGGCTGTCATAGTTAGGTTTATCCTGAAAATGATCTCATATGGGCTTTTGTGTTTTAATTTTGGTGTCGATAGTCTATTAATGATGTAGACTGCAGCATCAAAGGCAGATGATCAGTATTTTAATGGAACCGAGGCATGGTACATAAGTGCTAAACCTGTTTCGACAACGTGTAGATGTTTTCTTTCAGCACATCCATTTTGTTCAGGGGTGTGTGGGCATGAGTTTCGTTAAGTTATTCCATTTTGAGCAAGATATTGGGTTAAGGCTTGATATTCTCCGCCCTAGTCTGCTTGAAATGACTTGACAGGATTATCAAAGTATTTTTCAACAATAGCTCTGAACTTGATAAACCCATTTAAAACATCAGATTTATTTTTCTAATCATAAATATTCAAGAATACTTGCTGAAATGATCAAAGAACAAAACATAATATAAAGATCCATCAATTGAATTTATTGGTGAAGGACCCAAACATCTGAGCAAACAAGTTCTAAAGGCTGTTTAGCCTGAAAGGAAGACTCTGGAAAAGCTAATTTCTTAGCTTTACTAACACTACAAGCATGACACAAGATTGATGGAGTTGTAGACTTGAAAGAAATGGAACTATTGTTTAAGGCTTGCCGAGATGTACTGAGAGAAGCATGTCCAAGTCGGGCATGCCATGTGGTGAGACTTGCAAGGTTTGCTTGAACTGGAGCTGACTCGAAGTGAATTGGATACAACCCATTCTTACTCTGGCCGTTGAACAACACCTGTCTCGTGGGGATATCCTTAAAATCAAAATGGTCAGGAAAAAGTTCCAGTGAAACATTGTTATTCTTGGTGAAAGAATTGACAGATAGGAAATTATTTGAAGCAGATGGAACATGTAAAATGCCATTGAGCTTAAATGAGTGATTATTAACAGAAAAAACTGATGAACCAACATTAGAGATAGGAAGGGTTTTACTATTGCCTATGGTGACCAAATCATTGCCATTGTACTCATTGAAGCAAAGAAGGCTACCAACTTCTCCCATGCTTGCCCAGCGATAGTGACACCTATTAGTTGAGGTAGGACTCCTTCCGATAATGAGAAAGTTATCCAACCAAGAGCCATCTGGTCTTGTTGAAACCATTTGGTATAGGTTGGATTTGGTTGGTTGTTGAACATGGCTGTAGGAGCTTCGATGTCGCCTTCGATGTGATTAGCAAGATTATAGCTTTGAATTATAGGTTGGATTTGAGTCTGCCAGGGGAGAAAGTTCGTCGGTGTTAGCTTGACCGTGACCTGGTTTGCAACATTGGGTAAGGTGAAGGAGGAGGATGATCCGATAGTGGAGGCTTCAATAAGCGAAATGATTAAAGGCTTTGATCGATAAGAAAAAAAAAGTGTCTAGGTTAAGAGTTTGAAGGCTCTGAAACAATGAAAGGATCAAATGATTGAATGATGATTGGATTCTATTGATGGTTGTGTATTTATACACAAGTGTTTACAAGTATTAAGAGTTACATACATATAAGGAAAACTATACAGTTGGCTACTAATATACAGGATTAAGCTAAGGAAACCAAAGTTTATCCTTATCATCTGGGAAAGCCCTTAATAGAAATATCAAACTCAAAACAATCGTGAGGGGGAGGAATTTTGAAAGTTTCACAAATCACAAGCATTGCCTTGGGTTTTTTCAATGAATATGCCTCCATCATGCATAAGATCTAAGGGGGTGTTTGGTTTGGATTCCCCCTCAGATGACCGGTCATCTTAGATGAGTAGCCATGTAAGATGATTGATCATCTTAGATTACATGGGTTGAGGGTGATAATCTAGATACCTAGTAGAGTGGGAATCAGGTGAGAATGTGATTCTTACAAAAAAAAAAGTGCAACCAAACCAGGTCATCTGAGATGCCCACATCAGATTCCCATAAGGCATCTCAGATGACCCCCAACCAAACGCCCTAAGATCAGCAATGACCAGCTAAGGACTTAAGTTTAACTTACAACTCTCACAGATGTATTGCTTTGTTATCAATTAAATGATGTTCCGGTTATATATTCAATTTCCTAGTTAATTTAGATTTTATATGAAGGAACTAATTATAAATTGTAAATATGTTGTGAGGGAGGAATTAGGAAAAAAAATAAAGAATTGTTTAGAAGTGCCTTGTCTCACTTCAACAGAAAAACATTATTTTAAGAAATTATTAGATATAATTCTTGAAAAGAGATCTCTAATAAGATGAGGTCTAAAAATGTTAGGGACTTCCAACCAAATTTTCTCAAACAACTTATTCGATTTCAGGACTAGAATTAAAGACAGAAACTCACTGAGATTTTAACATAATTTATACCCTATTATATCTACTTTTCTATCAGTTGAATATTACTCTATATGAACCAATCACAACACATTATTTTTCTTGCACCTAAAAATATTTTTAAAAAATGAACCGAAATATATAAACTGTGTAAAGAAGAGCCAAATTTAAATCCTCTTTCAAGAAAAAAAAATATAGATAAAAAGATAGCCCGATGCACATATATATATATATATATATATATATATATATGTATAGGATATTTTTAAGATTAATGCATCCTTTCACTACGAACAAAAAAAAAAAAGAAAAGAAAAGAGGAATCAAAATCATGCTTGGCCAACATGGCAACATCCTACTAGTTTGATATATGATTGCAATATTGCATGAATCTTTACAAATTTTATGACTTATTAGACATTTTGGTCACTAAACATGTAACAAAGGACAACTTAGAACATGGAAAATTACCAATTGCTTGGTTGAATTTGTAAAATTGGACAAATTAGTCCCCTTTAGACGAAAATATTAGTACGACTCTATTAAGACATAAATTAAAATGAGCCCTTTTTGAATGGAAATTTGTACTATTATGTTAAATCCTGTCATTTTCGTCACCAAAATTTCCAAATCTCTTTTCTTTCCTCCAAACAAAAATCCAACATTTTTTTTCCCGAATCTCTAGATCTAGTCAAAACCAAAACCCCAAGTCCTCCTCCAATCTCCTTCACCGTTGAGATTAAGCAAAATTGATTTCTACATATCCAAACTAAAAATCAAGGTAAAAAAACAAACTTTTTCTTTTCTTTGATGGGTTTTGATATGAAATAAGAAAAAAAAAAGTTCTTCTTTTAAAGTTAGATGTTGAATTAAAAGAGAGAGAGAGATGATCTGGTGGATCAAGGAAGAAGGAAAAGTGAAAGGGAGGAAAAAAAAAGAAAGAAAAACGTGCCATTAAAAATGATGGTAATTTTTTAATCTTAATTTTTCATTTTTCCAGTAGACCCTCAAGATAGTTTGTTTGTTATATTGTAGATGACGATGATAAAAACATGACGGAAAGATGGCAACAAATGTTCTTGCAAAGACAGTGACTTTCGTTTATTTTGTTAGGAATCGTTTATTTTTAAAGATGAAGTAATTAAATAAATGCTTTTTTTCTTCTTTTGTTATTATTCTTTTCTCTAATTTTTTTAATTTAATTGGGATCCATTAAAAATGCCACTTGGATTTTCCACATCAGCTAAAATAGCCAGGTCAACAATTGCAACGTGTGTAGCTAATGTCAATAACGGAGAGGGGGTAGATTACGCCGAATTAGAAGTTCAGGGGGAATATGGAGTCGAAAAATATTTTATGGGGTATATTATCGTTTTGGGATATATAGATAGTTGAGGGAGTAGATGGGTATCAAGCCTCTTGGTGCCAAGAAAGAAAAGTTTTCATTTTAGAACAACCCAACCAATAGCTTCAAAGTAAGCCTCACTTTTAGCATCACTCCTAACAGTGGCGTAGCCACCTTATTGATTGTGGGTTCAATTGAACCCACTAAAATTTGAGATCTCATTGTTTTACATATGAAAAAATTGCAAAATAACCCTACTTAGAATGAATATATGAATATTTAACCCACTTAAAAATAAAACTAAGCATATTGACCCCAATAATATTTTTTTCTTTTAAAATATTGACCAATTGGAAATTATATATTTTACATGGACTCCATTAAAAAGAATAATATTTGATGTTTATATACAATATAATAAAAGATTTAAGGTTAATATATAAGAGAAAATGTTTGATAAGGTGTGCCTATAAAACCATATTTTTACACCCTCCAATAGTAGAATGCCACCTCATTAAATTTGAGATTATGATGGTTTTTTCAATAGGTTGTATCACATGGGATTATTCAACAAAAATAGGTTTTTAACTTCCCACCACCTACTAACTCAGTCACTATATTATAATCCCAAATTTGTCTAAACCCTAATCCCTCTTCTCATCTTTCGTAATTTTAAAAGTTATTTGTTCCTCTATCTAATCAAATTGCATTCTTGTTTCAATTGAATTTCTTTAGTCAATTATTTAATCAATTGGATTTCTTTAAGTAGACACACTAAAATGATTTTAATCAACTGAAAAGGAAAACACCTATCCCCTAAGTTTGGATTGATTGGTTTGGTCAATCGAACAGATTCTTTGAAGGTAAGAACCTAACTGTGATCATAATGCGTAGATCCCTGGAACACCTTGGCGGACTATGAACCTGAAAGAGTTTCGAAACAAGTAGTTCCTTTGAATTCTGCACATTAATTTAATCTTTGGAGTATTCATCTGTTCAGGGTGTTTTAAAAAAAAACATCGCATACCTTTTGTCAATGTTCAAAGGAGCTGAATTGTGGTAGTGTAAATTCCATGTTTTCTCAAAGGAAATCTCTACCAAGTCATAAGTTTGTGAATTCCATCTTATGTCAATTTATTTGCAGCAGAAAAACAACTTTTTGTTGTCCATGAGATTAGTATTAATGTTAGAAAGAAGAGAACTTAAGTACTATTGTCACCCCACAATACCTAAAATTAGGAGTCTCCTAGTTAATTAAGTTGTAATATCATTGTACAGCAGCCCAAGTTCTCTCACATTGACAAATTTGATAAGCCCTTAAAGGGCCCAGGAATCAAAGCTCCAGCCGGGAAAATTAGCTGTTTTTAGCCTTTAGCAACAAGTGGGGCCATAGTTATCATTACCGGAGGAGATTGACCCGGTAAAGGTCTTGACTCACTGGGTCAATGGTTCAACTGTCGGGTCAATGGGTCAATTGTTGGTTTAATATTTAATATATTTTTATTTTTTATATACACTAGATACTTATATTATTAAATAATATTTATTTTTATAAAATTAACACAAGTTAATACTTGATCTAGTGGTTATAGTGTTTATTTTCATACACAATGCCAAGGTTCAAATCCTAACAATGGCATTTAATTTTTTAGCATTAATCAAAATTGGTTCAACCACCGGGTCAATAACCGGTTCAATTAAAAAACCATCAAAAAACCAACGGTCAATTGGTTTTAGTGGGTCAATTGCATATTTGGGTTAATAAGAGAACCGGACCGGTACTATGTCAGTCACCGATTCAACCGGTCGGACTACCGATCCGGTTCTGATAACTATGAGTAGGGTTGTGCAAGAACCGACCGAAACCGAATAATCGACCGAATCGAATCGTAAACGGTGCAAACAGTTCGATGTAATCGGTTTTTTTGGACAAATCGGTGTGGGAGGTCAGTTTCTCGGTTCGGTGACGGTTCATAAGTTAGTAAATCGAAACCGACCGAGAAACCGACCTTTTTTATATATATAGTAAATATATATATATATGAAATAAAATATAATTTTAGTTTATAATTATATTTATATATATGATTATTACTTTATTAGTTATAATACACTAATAATTATTCTCAAAAAAAGAAACTAATAATCTACCTTATTATAACTAATATATATGATGATTAAACTAATAATCTAACTTTAATGAAAAAAAACTAATAATTTAACTTATAAACCTTAAATCAAAAACCGAGCCGAAAACCGACCGAAATCGAATTTATCGATTTCATTGAGATTTCGATCGGTTGTCGATTACGTATATATCAAAATAAAAACCGAAAAAAATGACAGAAAAAATCGAAATCGACCGATGAGCAGCCCTAACAACAAGTTTAACTTCAGCCAAATTAATCTCATAATATTGATGACCGTAGCTAGTAATAATATTTGATTTTAGTCTCTTCAATTTCATCAGATCAATGTTTCCGAAACTATTTCTTCATTTAAAAGTTCCTACACTTTTGTATCGTATAGATAATATATATAGTTATATCCACAGTTATATCATTGGGTGAGACAGAATATATATACTATATATTATTTTTAACTACCATGGAAATTACTAAAAAGCCAAATTGAGGATTAATGTGATGCCACCTTTTTGCTATTTTTGGTCTTTTCTCACTTTTCGGATGACTAAAAAGCCCCTCTAAGAGTTTCCCCCATTCCTTTTCCTTCTACCCTTTTTCGTAATTACACATTTCCCTTCCTTAATTGTTTTTTAATTAATGTTAGGTTTTTAATTAATTGCTTTTAAATCCTAAACCCTTAATTACTTTTAATTAATGTTTCTCTCGCTTTTTTCTTTTTTCCTCTTACCAACTCAGTTGCTGCTTCCTTTCAATTCCTCGGTGCTGATCAATCTTCAGGTTTGCCAAAAATCAAACCTTTCCATTACTCCCCTCTGTTTTCACCTTAATATCTCTTTCCTTTTTCTTCTTCGTCTCCATCCCTTCAACATGTACCGTTCAATATTTGTCCCCTTCTGAACTGAAACCACCCTTTGTTCAATGTGAGTATTATTATCCAATTAACAGCATATTTTATTACCTCTTTGCACTTCCTATTACTTACAAATAAAACCATGTTCTTGACCTTCTTAATTTTGCATGTCTAAAAAGTTTTTTTTTTTTGAGAATCCAAAAAAAAAAGTAAGAACTTGAATTGATATGAAAGAGAGAGTTACACAACGCATAGAGTAAAGACTCCATACCAAACAAAGTATGTACCCTCACTAACTCTAAACTAGACAATCTTATGTCCTTTTTTTTTTTTTACAATGACCCAAACTGCAAGACAATACAACCAACATCTAAATCTCCTTCAATCTGATCATGTTTGCCTCCCACACATCGTGATGCCTGATTTGATGAAGATCTGGTTTTTGATCCTGCTCTTTTCCAGTTTGGAAGTTGAGTTCCTTCAAGAAGACAGTGCGATCCCACCCATATTAATCAATAATCTGCTAATCCCATTGCGGTTCCGTCGCACCATTGTTTGAAGATGGAAGAACTTAGTATTACATTCTCCCTTAACAATCCAAATGGCACGGGATTTTAACCCAAAGATTGTTCAAATCATCATCCATTATTAACAAGAAAAAGGGGATTAAAAGAAAAATTAAAAGATGAATAAAAAAAAAAAGAAACAGGGATTGGAAGATTGTACAAAAACAAGCTCTCACAAGGAGTCCCAAAGACAATACAAAATCTCTCACAAGGAGTCCCGTATATGCACATTATCAAATTCATAGTAAAAACCAAAAGAGAAAGGGTAAATGAAACCAAAATCTTCCATGAATGAATGAAGAAAAAAAGAAGAAGAAAAAAAAAATGAAAAGAATTTCGTAATCGCCTCAAAGGAAAATCCTCCTAGCGGTTACAGATTTTTAAAAGTAATGGTAAAGTGATCAGAAATTGCATGTCTAAAAAGTTAACTTACAAAGATTTATGCCAAAGACATAATTAAAACTAATCCATTTAAATAATTGTATTTTTACTGCAACCTTATATAATTCAATCAATTAATCAATCAAGCACCACTCTAGAACAAAAAATGTTCTTGGCCCTTATATAATTGATTATATTAATATCCTTATTCAATCAGTTAATTAAGCACCACTCTAAAATAAAGAACGCCCGTAGCGCTAATGCGGGCTAATATAACTTGTTTGGATTAATTGTTGTCCAGAGATGCATACTCAGTATTGAAGAAAAAAATGTATGTAAAGATTTTGAATATTTCTTTATTAACTATAATGGTAATCTTAAGGATCAATTTCAGAAATGTTTCAAACAAGTATGTATTCATAAAAATTAAATCCTCTCTTCTTCCTTGTTACATTTGCAATAGGGAATTTTTATTGGCAACATTTCAAATGAATTAATGTTATTTATTCAACTTCTAGGTTCCTGGACAACGAGGCATGCCGGAGGCAGGGGGTGGAAGGATGCTTGTATCTACGGTGGTGCCATTCTTGACAATGAAAACAGTATCCATTCCCAAACTACTATGCCTTTCATAATGGCAATGCATAAACCATACCCCTGAAAGAGTATACACACACGTATTAATAATATAACTCTTAATTAATTAACTGGGTACAAATTAAAATGAGAGATAAACAATTAATTATCATTTGAAAAATATGTTACCTGGATTTTGAGCGAAAAATCTGAGAGCAACCCAGCCTCGACGGGGAACTTGGACAGTGTTAATCAGTGGTGGATCAACCAGGTTGTAAGACAAGGATCAGTGACATTGTTAAAATTTCCCATACCAGTGCCGACCCAATAGAAGCTAAAGCCGTGCAAGTGAATTGGATGACCTCCACCGGCACCAAGTTCGGTTGCTTGCAGCACAATTTCAACCGCTTCACCAAAATTAAGCACAACAGCTTTTGTCCCTCTACTGGTACCTCGAGGGAAACCAGCTAATTCTCCAGTGAAGTTATAGAATTC
>AWWV01014172.1:0-23057 GCA_001974805.1 Corchorus capsularis | reverse complement strand
TTTATACTTTTACTTTTTGAATTTAACGTGAATTTATACTTTAATAAGAATATTTATTAAGATATAATAATTTAATAATTAGTTCATTAATATACTTTAGTACTTAGTCGATGACAATTTGTATTGGTTAGAATTTATTTCTTCTCCTTTATGTCTTTTTCCTTCACATCTATATTAATTCAGAAATTTTAATTAAGTTATAACATTTTTAATAATATTCTTAGAATATATGGTTACTGAATTTGTTGATGGGACCATAGCTTTTTTAATTATCTCCATATCTTAGATAAGAATATTGATAGTCCTACTAAATTCACTAAAATGTAAGGCAACTGAATTTCCATATAATACTATAACATATTTCATAACCAATATAATTTTTTTTAACATTAGATAAGAAAATCGCAACTGTTATTATTGATAAAATGTTACTAAAATTTTTAGCATGAATAAGTTTTTTTGATGGAATCATATTTTTATGATTAACCTGTATTTTTTTTTTTTGTAAATTTAGATAAGAAAATTGGTAACCGGTGTAAGGTTATAATTACTAAAAATGTAATTTTGTTCAATTTGGTTATAGTATCGGGAGCTTTTTTTTATAACCTTTATAATTCTTGGGTAACCTTAAATATAAAAATTAATAATTAACCCTTATAAATGTAAGGTTACTGAATGTAATGATAAGAATATAACATTTTCCATAATTTGTATAGCTTTTTAGTAACTTTAGATAAGACCAGTAACTTCCGATACTAATGAAAGGTTAGTAAAATTTTATGGAAGTAAAATTAATGAATTAATAGGAATGTAAACTAATAAAGTTTGTTGATAATAATGTAGCCTTTTTTTAAAAAAGCATTTGCACATGACTCATGAGCCCTTGGCTCAATATAGTAGGTGCATGCTCCATGAGACCATAAGTTCTCAGTTCAAGTCCCGCATGTAAATTACATGTCGTTTTTGAGTCACTTTATGTGGGGCTTCGTTAGTTTATTCTCAGGAAGATAGTTTTTCTTCGTTATGATTTCTCATTGGATATGCTTGAGCGTATAAAGAGATATCTTTACTATAATAAGATTTTTTATTACAAATTAGTGTATCTTCCTAAAAAAAGTGGTAACATTTAGTTTTATAAAAAATTGCTCAAATTACTATGTAAGATTATTGAATTTTTTGTTGATAGCCTCATACTTTTATAATAACCTTAGATTAAATATTGATAACCTTCATTATTGATAAAAGTTTAAATGTAAGATTAATGAATTTATGGATAATATTGTAGTTTTTTTAGGAGTTATATCTACGACAAATTTTGTTCTTCTTAATAATTTTGGTTAAGGGCTGCTATATAAATGAGTCAATCAATTACGATTTACACACTTCTTTTTTTTAAAATTTATGCTAAATAAAAAGTTCATTCGTTATAGTTGGAGAAATAAAAAATAAAAATTACGTAATAAAAATTTCAATACGATTTATTTTCTTTTTAAAAAAAAATACTTTCTTTATTAATCAATAGATCACACATTCATTATTTTTATTTTGCTCTATTAGCTTAAATCACATTAGTCTTTTACTAATATTCATTAAATTTATAGCGTAATGATAAGAAATCAAATTCAGTTTTGAAACCCAATTTATATAACTGCTTTTATACTTCTTTAATTGTATTTGGTTTAGCTAGACTTTTATAGAAAAATGATTTGCAGGAAATTGAAGTGTGTCTAATTGAGTTGATGTATTTGGGAATTGAAATTGTGAAATTAATTAGCATTGTGGTGTGGGATTAGAATGTCAATAATGAGAATAAAACATGTAGAAAATTTTTGTGAAAGCTAAGGTTCAATAGAAAAAAAAAATACTACTCCATATACAATACATTTATAATAAAGTTGAAGTTAAATAAACTAATAAAAAAAACTTTATTTAAAAAATTAAATTAAAAAGTTTTAGAAGTTAGTAATGTTGAAGTTATAATCTTAATTTTTTTAATAACCTGTATAGTATTTTTAGTAATCTTATTAGATGTGAAAATTGGTAACCAATGTAAGGTTATAAAATCAGATAATAGCATCTCAAACGTCTTTGCAACCACTGCAGTTTTTTTAGCAACTTTAAATAAGAAAAGTAGTAAGGTTCTTCATTATTGATGAAAAGTTACAAAAACATATTGAGAGTGTAAATTTATTGGAATTCTTTAAAATGCAAAATTTAGTATCTTTAATATTGATGAAATGAAACTAAATTTTACAATATAAGATTATTGAGTATATTCATACACTATAACTTTTTTGGTTTTTAATGTAGAGTTTTTTAGTAACTTGATATAAGATTATTGTTCATATACACTATAACTTTTTTGCTTTTCAATGTAGCTTTTTAGTAACCTTAGATGGAAAAAATTGGTAACATTAATTTATTATGGATGAAGGTTACTAAAATTAGTAAAAGTGTAAGGTTACTGATTTGTTAATAGCTTCTATTCTTTTGATATAAGTTCTATAGCTTTTTTTAGTAAATTGGTAACATTTATTATTTTGAATAAAAAGTATTAGAACACTCTTAAAATTTGAAAAACTAGAAAGATGTAAAAGCTCAAGCTTTCATTCGTTTTGTTTTACAAGGAAGGGAGATGGGATGGTGGGGTTCGAACCATTGTATGACCTTTCAACTTTCAATATCAGTATAAAAAGGAGAAGTTATACTTATCTTCTTTTACTAATATTTAATATATGAAATTTCAAATTATTTACTTATACAATATAATTGATTGTAAAAAAATTGATTTCATTAATTTGTTTAGGTTATTGAATTGTTAGAGATCTAGTTAGCTTATTAAATTTTTTATAGGGAATTGGTACTATTCATTATTAATAAAAAGTTACTCAAATGTATGATTACTTAATTTGTTAATATTGTCAAAGCTTTTTTTTAATAATTGTCAAAGTAATTTTCTATAACATTTGACCTTTATTATTGATAAAAGTTTGCTAATAAAATTATTGAATTTGTTGATAATACTATAATTGTTTTGATATAATCTCTATAGTTTTTCAATAATTTTAACCCTTGAATAGATATATATGCTTAATATGTACAAATAAAATGTTAATAAAGCATTAAATTAAAAAATTAAGTATATGATGATCAAGTTTTATTGTACCCTTTTATGATAATTATTATTAATGTAATGTATAAGTTTTCATTATTCAAAATAGAATAAAGCACTTAGTATTTATAAAATTTATGAAATGATAAAGTATTATGTACATATATATTAAAAATTTTAAAAATGTATTATTATTAGTAAATATAATAACCCAAAATACAAAATAACTAAATTTTAAATTTTACAAATAAATATACTTATTGGCAACAGTTAATTATATTATATCTAAAATACCTGTAAAATCAAAGAGAAAAGTTATCAGAATGAATGCCAAGTTAGTCACACCTGATATATAACGAAGACGGATTTTTCCGAACTTAGAAAATATCATCAACAAAAAGATTAAAGGAGAGAATGATTAGAATGAGAACTTTGTTTTCATAAATTATTAAGCATATATTATTTATTATATACTTATTTCGTTTGAATTTGGATTTCTTATTATATATGATTTATAAAAGTTAATTTTTACTTTTAATATGTCATTTATTATATTTATTATGTTTATATTATTTGAATTCTTATGTTTTATAAATTATTAACACACATACAACGCACGTGAATTTGCTAGTGTATATATATATATATATATATATATAATATACATATAATTTTCCAATATTTATATATATTAACCCCAATTTTTTTTATTATATATTGTGATCTGAAATTTGTTAAGTGGGGTCAAGAATGGGATCAATTTATAATTTATATCATAAAGGAATATCAATACAGTTTAAGTGAATCATGAATGAAGCTTTAACTCCAAGGTTACATTGAGAGAATCTTTTTATTGACAATATTTCAAATAAATTTCTATAATGTATCCAACTTTCTATGTTCCAGGACAACGAGGCATGCCAGAAGCAGGTGGTGGACGGATGCTTGTTCCTACGGTGGTGCCATTCCTCACAATGAAAACAGTGTCCATACCAAAACTACTATGCCTTTCGTAATGGCAGTGCATAAACCATACTCCTGAAAAATTAATCACTATTATGATTGATTTGAATCACATAAGGAGAGAATTAATCAGAACAACAATTTTCTTTTAATTAATTAAAATTAAATGAAAATAACGTACCTGGATTGTCAGCAAAAAATCTGAGTGCAACCCATCCTCCACGGCGAACTTGGACAGTGTTAATCAATGGTGGATCAACCAGATTGTAAGACATTGGATCGGTAATATTGTTAAAATTTCCTATACCAGATCCCACCCAATAGAAACTAAAACCATGTAAATGAATTGGATGACCTCCACCGGCACCAAAATTAGTTGCTTGCAACACAATCTCAACTGCTTCACCATAATTTAGCACAACAGCTCTTGTCCCTAGACTGGTACCCGGAGGGAAACCGGTTAATTCACCGGTGTAGTTATATACCGGTGGATTAAGGGGAAAGTCTTCTGTGTAAACACCATTGATGCTCCTGTCATAATCAAATTGAAACTATTAGCTCCTGAAATAGATTACCAATGGATATATATATAAAAATAGATGTTACCCTTTAAAGGAATACTAAAACTTTAATATTAAAAAGGGTATTTTTGATATTTCAGATCAAAGTTTTGAGGTTTAGCTAGACTTATACAATATAAACAAGTTTTGTTTTTTTTCCCGGAAAATGTAAACAAGTTGAGAATTATTTATATATATATATATACCTGTTGTAGTATGCTTGGAGAATGTCAATTCTAGGGGCCAAAAAACTGACATTGTTCAAACTTGCACGAAATGTTGTACCACCGTTGTTGTTTGTGGCGATTGCAATGTAAACACGCCTATCAGTATCCGTCGGCACATTGAATGGAGGATTTTGTGTGACATTTGAGTTCTTGATTCGGGAAGTGAAGTTATACGCAGCATTTGTATCGTTCATCGATGGCAGCGTTATTGTGGAATTATTGAGTCCACCCACGTCGCTATTTGTGTATTGAAGAATAGCGGTAGTGATATTGTTTGTAGCTGGAAAAGCACCATCGGAGAAAGGTCTCATTGCCATATAATATTGGCCAATGTTTTGATTTGTAGAAACCAAAACATCCATGGTTTGTCCCGGAGTTATCAATATATAATCGCTTGTAAAGTTTAGAATGTAGGAAGCATCTTGTGCGACAACTGTGAGGCTGTGGTTTGTGATGCTGAAGAACATTTGTTCATTCATTGCAGCATTAATTATACGAAGAAGGTATGTCTTCTGGTAATCAACTTGCATTCGAAATATTGTATCTGCCAAAGGAGTAAAGGCAAATCAAATTTGGAAAACGAAAAATTTTTGGTTACGTTTGGCAATTATACTGACCATTGGTGCATCCATATGTGTCTCCAAGGTGCCCATTGATAGAATAAGCATCAGCATTGGGAGGAGCTCGACCAGTTGAATTTGCTGTAGTAAATATTTCCAGGAAATCTCTATTATACCATGATTCTGTCAATTCAATCAATTTAGAAAGCGAAATTAAAAATTATTCATAAGAAAGAAGTAAGCAAAATGTTCATTTCTTATCATAATTCAAAGGAAAAAATGGGAAAATATATATATTCGTACGAAGCATAATTGTTTGGTCTGCATCAGGAGTTGGAAAAGGATAAGTTTCATTTTCATTAGGTAAAATGACGAAAGCGCCATGGACGGAACCACGAGTCCAATCACTATGAGCATGCCACCAAAGGGTTCCAATTTCATCAGACAAAATAACTTCGTAAGTGAAGTTTGTTCCTGGTTCAATTGGGCACTGCGTTACGAACTCAGGGCCATCTGCCCATGGATTTCTTGGTTGTTTCACACCATGCCTGATGAATAATAAATAGTAAGTTTTTGTTTTTTTAGTTTGAATGAAAGCAAGAAAGCGAATTAAGAAGAGGGTTAATTATTTATACCAGTGAATGGTGAAACCATAGTTTCCTTGATTGTGGACATTAACGTAGACAGTATCCCCTCTGTGAACTCGAATTTCAGGTCCTGGATAACTGTCGTTCACCACCAACATCGGCTTTGTGTTACAGAACTTGGTAAAATTTGACTCTCGTATCTGCAACCAAATTACAAAACATATACAATGTTGAAACATTCCAAAAATAGAATATATCAAAATTGCATACACAATTAGAATGAAAAATAATCGCTTACAAAGAAGTCATAGTAATGAACGTCTGCCCTGCAAAGGAGCAAACTACATAGAAGAAAAACTCCTAAAAGCCATGGGGTAAAATCTTGCTTCAATAATAAACCCATTTCAATAACAAATTAAGCGATCGCTTTTATAACTTCTAAATTAACACAAGTTCTAATTTCAGTTCTTTAATTTTGGGGTCATCATCTCAACAATTTATAGCAGAGGCGTGTGAGTAAATTAATAAGGTAATTTTGACTAGTACATACATAATGTTCAAATAGTGTACAAATTAAACAAGAGACATTTAGATTTGGTCAATAATTTCATACCAAAAAAAAAAAGATTCATCCAATAAATAATATTCGCATGTGTGTTTTGTAATTATTAATAGTAATTATTGTATAATATATGTTTGTAAACTTTTGAGGCAGCTAGCAGCCCACATTCACTATTTTCTTAGTTATACTTATATTTACTCCCTCTGTTCTGTTCGTGTTTATATGTCACCCAACCTTTTCCCTTTTAATCTGTTATCTTTGGACATAAAATACTCTTATTTCCTAATTTACCCTCATTGTTGACTATTCCACTTTTAAAAGTCAAGTCCACATAAATCAAGTTTCAATCCCATTGGAATTACACCACACCTTAAATACAGTAGTTTTATTAAAAATCCACCTACCCTTTCAAAGCTTCCAATAGCAAGTATTCATACTCTTATATGTTTATAAATTACGATGGATCTGGTTAAGTTCAACTATCCTTATAAGAAAAAAAAATTAGAAGAAAATGGAAAAGAATCAAACTCCTCATATGATTCCTCCAAGTTATCTACCAAATTAAGAAGGTCTTGATGTGTGATGGTCTGTCCATTTTCTTATAAAGCAAATTTTGGAGGGTTCAAATTTTGGAGGCAAACCCTATTCAAATTTTCGTTCTAAACAATTTGATTAAGTTGGATTTTTTTTATTATTATTAATTGTGGAGTGCTGCTAAATGTACAGGAAATTGTAGTGAGGCTGTTAAATGTATAGAAAATTGAACTGAGGTTATATGCAACATTAATGAAGAGAGATGTAATAGTATTAGTGATAGGGAAGGCTAATTTAGGAAAGTAAATCAAAATAATTATTACAAGAGGGTAACTCCGCGCTAGCGCTGCGGAATCTTTTCATTACAATCGTTTTGTTATAGTCATGATGGATACAGGGTGGGGCACCGAGTGCAAGTAGGGGTGTAAGCGATACAGCACAGTTCGTGAGCTATTCGGACTCGACTCGAGAAAAATTCGAGTTCGGCTCGGAAAATTCGAGTCGAGCTCGAGCTCGAGCTCGAGCCCAAGTTCAACGAGCCGAGCTTGAGTATTTTAATACTCGACTCGTAGGCTCGTCGAGCCTAAACGAGCTTCCTCTAATTTTATTATAAATATAATATCTTTATAGTTTATTTACTATATTAACCTTTCACATAGAACTTACATATTTTTAATATTAGGGATAAATTTGTAATTGTAATAAATGGAGCTAAAACCTAATTCATCAGTTTAGTTCCCCTCTAACCCTCTTCTTCATCTTCTTCTTCTCAACCTGCCGTTACCCTCTCCACCCTAAACCCTAGCCAGCGCCGCTGCTTCCCCTTTCCATTTCCACCGTAACCAAACCCCCAAAACGCCACAAAGTCTTCCTCTCTCTTCTCTTTTCTCAATCCTACCATAAAAGCTCCAAAACTCTATCAATAGCCAAACTCCTAAAAATCCGAAACCAATAATAGAGATTCCGACGAATATGGCCGGTGAAAAGCTACCCAATTCCGGCGCCAAGTTTTCCTTAACCATATGAACAAAACCCCGTAGTCGATTTTAAGAAACAACCCCCCAAATTAAAATCCCCAAATCGGTATGAACCCTAACTTTCACTTATGCTTCAAATTAGTGCTTGCTTTCTATTCTATCCATCAAATTAGTTTCAATATTTAATTTCCCCCTTTTTTCTCATTGAAATTGAGAAATTTTCACTTGTTTCTTTGATTCCTCAGACAAGGGTCCAATAAATTAGCACAAGACAACAGAGTTAGTCCTGTTTATCATCATCATTGGGCTTACACCTCTTCAACAACAGCAATCAAACTAATTGGTATCTTCTCATCCTTTATTTTTGTATGGTATTCTGGATGGAATTTTTGCTTAGTTATCATGAGCTTTATTTTTTTTCCAAACGTGCTGCCAAGAGGTATGCTTGGATTGTCCAGAAACTGGGTTTTGATGATGTGTTCAATTATGTATTTACAAATCAAAAGCAATTATATTTGTTTGATTGAAAATATTCGTTACTCCATATATGAATTGATTAATTCCAGGGGATAATGTAACAAACTTCTGATTTAATTATGAGATAATTACATTAATTTGGATGAATCCCTGATCCCTTTTTTGACTAGCATCTTAAACTCAAATATATATAATTCTTAAATTCATGTCCTACTGTTTATTTTAGTTATGTGTTAATTATGCTCCTTAAAACAATTTTGGTGGTGTTTAAAGCTCTAATCAGACAAGAATAATGCCACTGGCTAGAGTTACACACACCTCCACATTTTTTATGTTTGCTTTTGCTTTCTTATGTCTTCTCTCTGACAAAATTAGGTGGTATTTAATTTTATTGCTAGTAACTAGTAATAAACAATTAGTTACGCAAGAAGATTCTTAATTCTGAGTTCATGGTTCTACTTCATGTTAATGTGTTATAGACTGGAGAAAATTGCAAGTTAATTATGCTCCTTATTTTGTGCCTTATTTGTCTTTATATTATATACTAGACTACTAATACTATATATATAATATATCTGATCTTATGATCTCTTACTTCATTTCAAGTAATTGCCTTCTAAGTCCTAGTAATTATCTCAAATAATATATTGACCATATGCATTGCTAAATTACAGAACATGTCAACAAGCACACCTGATGATGCTTCTACACCAATTCATCCCCCAACAGATTCATCTCACAGTCGAGTTTTGACAAATGATGGTTTGGGTTTAGATGCCATTGATCCAAGCGATAAATCAGAAGATAATGATGCCATTAATCTGATCTTATGATCTCTTACTTCATTTGAAAATTGATGGTTTGTTTGTATTTGTTATTGTTGTTGTTGAACTTGAATGTTTGAACCTTTTTTTTGCTGTAACTTGAATTTTTGAACTTGGATGTTTGTAATTGTTGCTCTCTTATTTATTTGTTTGCAAGTTTGATGATACATTTAAAAGGAACAGGAAAATTGGAATTTTGGCTCTCTCCTCGAGCCTTAACGAACAGTTCGTTATAGGCTCGAGCTCGGTCTCGAGTCGAGCTCGAGCCTAAAGAATGAGGCTCGGCCGAACTCGAGCCGAGCTTCGAGCCTTGTATTTTTGCAACGAGCCGAGCTCGAGTTTAGCACTACTCGGCTCGGCTCGACTCGATTACACCCCTAAGTGCAAGTGTATTTTTTGGTTTCTCAGGTTTGAAAAAGTAATTTACAAATACTAAATTTAACCCCTGGAATATTGAAATATTGATAGACTATTGAGCATTAAAAAAACTTACTGGACTTGATATTCTCCAATTGAGTAATAAATTTCAAAAAAAAAAGGCAAACACTTTCAACTCACTAATTTGAAGCTAATTCATGGTATCATGAATTCAATTAGTAATTATTAATATGAGTTACAAATACGATATAAGTCAAATAACTATTGGAAAAAGTAGATTTCTGAAGAAATTTCCTTGGAATTTAGGGTACAAATGAAATAGTGCAACTATATAAAATTAACAATACAATGCTAGAGTGAAAAATTATAAGTCAATGGTTGAAAAACTTTTGTAGAACTAGGCATCTGAAACGAAACGTTAAAATTTAAATTCGAAATAAGCAAGTGAAAAAAATGGGAAACTAATTAGCATCAAAAGGAATGCATCAAGTGTGAATCCCTAAATTCATTTAAAACCCACTAACAAAGAGCATAATCCAGGGGGCATGAACCAAAAATATATCAAATTACTTTAATTGTCTAAAACAAACAGAAATTATCAAGTGTGAATTGAGGGCGATGAAGTAAAAACCCAAGTGATTAAATGACGAAAACGGGACGATTAACTCTTTTCTGGTTGAAAGTTGAAAGGGATTGTTAGTCTTTTCCAGAGTGTATAAAATTAATATGTAGTATATAAATTTATCAATGTAATGATAACTTTAACTTTTTTTTCTTGGCATGTGGAATTTGGTTATGGGTGACAGATAAAAGGGGACGGAAAGAGTATTATTTATTGGTGAAAGAAAGTTTAACATTTAATAACTTAACATTCAAACACCCAAATTGCTAACTCAACTGGTAGTATATTATACCTGAACCATGAGATCTTGAATTCAAATCTCATCACATAAAAGTGTATACAGTATATTGGCTCTGTGTCCTAATTATGTGGTCTTAATTATTATCTTTATTAAGGTAGTGAACGTATAGTACGTGAATTGTATTTGTAATTTTTAATTGGATCGCTATCTTTATTAAAATAGTGGACCTAAATTGTATTTAGTGTACTAAAAAAATGGATTAAAATTCAAGCAAAGTCAGACCAGCTAGCTATATATTTTACTTTATCTATTGTTTCTTTGAGAAAACGCTCCCCTCTTGTGGTTTAATTCCGTTTTCTTTCTAGCCACACTTCTCTATATTTTCTTCTTGTTGATCAATTCAATATTTTTTGTAGTCGTCAATCATTATATTTGAGTCTCAATATTAAATTAAATTCTTATAAACGTTTTGTCGAGTACTACTAATTAACAGAGAGCGACTCCATGATAACATATATTTCATTTTCTTGTTGAACTAAATCTCTTCTTATAAAATTGTAAAGTCAAGAAAAAGGAAGGTGTGTAGATAGTTTCATACGATCAAGTCAATAATTTTGAATACATGAAACCTATTTACACATATTGAAACATATATATTATATATATCTATCTCAAGATATAAAAAAAACATGTAAAATATCTTTTTCCAGAAGAGATATTTTTACTAATCAGTCAATTCAACCTTTTGAATTGAAACTTGGAATTTTCTTCATTAACAACATTGAATTAGCTGCATGCATATCAATGAGATTAAAAAAATTGGCTTTTGTCTAGAAAGAATTTTACCGAATCAATTGAAAAACAACATTTTTGCTTAATTAAATTGAAAAACAACATTTAGGAGTCTTTAAAATACTACTTTGAGATTTTACGTTAGAAGCATGTATAAACACCCAATTTTGGGTCTCCTTTTAATATAAAAAAACAAGGGGAGATAGTCCGCGCTGGTGCGTCGGGCATTTTTTATTTATTTTTTTTAAAACAATTTTTTTATATTAAGTTTTTCTTTGTTGTTGTTATGAACCATGTGAAGTAAAAAATTATTAGCAAAGCGGAAATCATCAATTGAATTTATTTTGTTAAAATTTATTTAAAATTCAACAATGTAATATATTGATTTTGGAGAAATATTTCAAAGTTTCATATACTTAACTAAATTTAGCAATAAGTAGCAGCTCTTAACCTATAGATGAAAATTGGATTTGCTTAAAACATATTCGAGCTTAAAAATTGTTTATCATTAGTTTGAATCCGTACACATTAGTTTGAATCCTAAACATGTCATTAGTTTGTGTAGAAAGCATCCCCTAAGGGTATCTAAGAGGTTTGACATTGAAATTAGCAGAAAATAAAATATATATGTAATTTAACTTACCTCCATTCAAGAGCTTACTTGAATAGTTGCCGCAGACTTAATGTGACAATGAAAAAGACCTTCTCTTTTCCTTCACCAAGGACACTTCTGCAATTGGCAGCTCAAGGGGAAAAAAACCTTATGAGTCCATACAAAACAGAATTGTTACACAGAAAAGTAAACTCTCAAATACCCAAAAAAGATAGTTGTAGAATTGCTTATATTTTAAGTTAATTAAAGGGGTAAAGGAATTTGTTACTATGAAAAGAATCTACAAATCAAATAGTTTAAACTAATCAAAAGGTTTGACGAAGTGAATAAATAATACATGATTTTATGGTTAATAAATACGTATTTAACTGGTTAAAAACTCTTGCAATTACAAAAAAGGGCTAGAGGAAAAGGGAATGGTGAGAAACTAATTGAGGGCCTTCTTAGTAATTAACCAAGTGAAAAAAGACATAAAAGGACAAAAAAAAAGTTCAAACCGAGCCTCCTCCTCGATCCTAAAAAGGAGTCTTTAGTAATATCCCTGGGTATATTCACTTTTATTTGCTTTTAAGGGTCTAATATTCAGAAGGTGCCTAATCACATTAAAGTAAAAAGAATATCAGTGGTGACTCCTTAACTCAGGTTCTAACTCAATCGTAGCGGCAGGGTCCTCCGGACCCGGCACGTTGTGAAAACTAAGCTGTCACCTTCCAATATTCCTTTTCTAGTCCTGAGACTGTCTTCGCTACCTCGTCATACTTCTTTTGATTTAATTGAGCTACTTTTCAGCGAATCTCCATGCTTGACTCCATGAAAGCCCTCGATATCTCCAATGACTTCACCTTTGTTTTCTAAACCTTCCATGCGTCCTGAACTCTGTCGTTCTCTTCCCTAAGCCTTTTCAGATTGCGGCTAGAGCTGCCACCTGTTGGTTTACTCTCATGGTGTTTTCCTCTTTCATTTCGTCCAATCTACCTTTCAACCAATTATTGTCTTCTTTTTGAAACTCGGCCTTCCATATCCAGTGGGCCACTTCTTTCCTTTCATCCTTGAGGATTCCATTCAGTTTCTGGAAATCATTTGTACACATGACAATTTTTACACTCACAAATTTAAAGACTAATAGAAAAGTATTACAAATCATTTTCATAGAGCATTAATGAGTTAAAATAATAAAAGTTAAAAATTAATTAAAAATGAAATTAAAGGACTAAATTGTTTAAAATAAAAAGTTCAAAGATGAACTTCCATAAAGGTTAAATGTTTGAGGGTCTTAAAGTAAAATAGATTAAGTTGAAGGGCCTATAAGAGATATCAAGAGGATTTAAAAGCATAAAGTTGAAATGTCCGAGAGTTATTGCCTACATAACCCTTTTTTCAGGTTGGTCATTAGGGGTGACAAGTGTCAACCTTCAATTTTGCCACGTGTCACCCCCTTATGTAAGGGGGATTTTAGATATTAGTATTCCTGATGATTCCTTTATGATCATTGCAATCTTTTCTTCTTCTTTTTTTCAAACTTTTGAATCCTGAATTATGAAATTGGGTTTATATAGATGGAGTGACTAAAGTTCATTGGCTTTTTTATGTCAGTTAGTATACTTATCAAACTTTGTCAACAAGGGAGTGGCTTAGCGCGTCGCACTATGATCAGTTATGGAGAGTCAAAGATGAGAGTGGCTTAGCGCGTCGCACTGTGATCAGTTATGGAGAGTCAAAGATGAAAGTGTGATAGTGGGTTTCAGACCATCCCTCCAACGAGTATGTAGGTAATAACTTCATGAAGTTTGTTGTGCTTTTCTCATTATACTCTAGTCGATATGTTGTTGTATAATTTGAATTTTTCAATGTTGAAACAGGGCCTTAGCCAAACAACTCAATGCTCTACATAAGAACTCATACTTCAATGGCTCTCTTAAAGATTGAGAGATCTTACTCGAAAATAATCCACAAAGATTATGACAATTACTACAAGGTTGTATTCAAATCTCATACTGAAGCAAGTATATAATCAAGCTTTTTTTAATATAAATAAGTTATTCAAATCTTAAATCGTAAAAGAATTAATAAATATTTATTGTTTGTATGTATTAACAGGTATGAATACATATAGTGGTATGTTGAAAGATTTGAATGACATTATAAATTCGATTAAATACATTGTCAACCATCACACACCTGAGGGAATGAAGTTCCCGGTTGAATATGACCAATTCCTCAAGCTGGTTAATGAGTTCGAAGATTCGTTGAATGAAACAAGTTTCAATTATTCTAGATTCAGAAGTTTAAGGTATGCTAATGTCCAACTTTAATATTAATAGATTGTTAATTCCTCTTGACTCCATGTTAGAATCCTAAATTATGAATATGTACACACACACACACACACATATATATATATGAATATGTCATTCTCATTTAGGAATTATTCTGTTTACAACTTGAAGGGACACTGCTAAATGATTCATGTGAATAATTGACTTTAGTTACTAAGGGAACTATTTTGTTTTTGAATTTCAGGACAGCAGAACTTTGGATATATAATTTTCTAGCTTTTCTTGAATCCCATGACAAGTATCACTTCCTTAAAAAGGTGTGGAGCATACATGAAACTCACGGTAAAGTCTTTACAAATGTGATGTTATCTTTGGAGCCAAATTGGTTAGATAAGATAAAGAATCGAAGCTATCAAGAGGCAGCAATTAAAGCTACTAATCAGTGTGGTGCTTGCAAATATGATAGCAATCCAAATGGGAGATTTCAATTAGTCCGTAACACTTTCCAGCATACCAAAGATATATTTGCTGATGTTGCCAATTACTTCCAAGATACATTTCCGTTTATGTTTGGTGAGATGTATATCACTTTATTCTAGTAGCTTCCAAAACATTTTGGGTAAGCCATCTTATACATAATACATGCCTTGAAATCATATACTATTTGATAGAATTCTTATGGAGTAACTAACAAATGCTTTGCTTATTGGCTATAGAAAATTTATGTGGGTTGCTTTTGTATTGAGTCCTCCAACAGTTTTCATTGGTGTATGTCCCATTTTAAATGCGAGATTGACCCAACTTAAATGCCTTTTATTACTTTATTTAATAAGAATGTAAACTATTTTGGGAAGAATACCAATTTATTATGTCTAGGAATACTTCTACTATCTGTTGTGTAAGAGTAATAATTACTTTTTTCTATTCTATTATCCTCTACAATTCAAATGGGCTCTGCACTTTTGGTAATCTGATGAGACCAAATTAGAGCATGTATTTTATACCTATTCTATATGGTTTTATCACGATTGTGGGCTATTTTTCCCTGTGTTTGAGCGTTTTGTCTTCTTAGGTCCATTTGGAGATAAAAGTGCCAAATGGTGTAAAATGGAACTAAATAGACCGAACTTGGATGAAGACATCATTGGGCCCTCAAGACACTTGGAAACATGAAGACATGGGTACATGTGGAAACGTGTGCACACGTGTGGAAACACATGAAGGCATAGATCGAGTTCTTCATCGATGAAAGCTTGATTCGTCATCTTTGCAACCCAAGAAGATAGTTTGAGGAACTTGAGGCTTTGGCCTAATGGCCAAGGCCTCAAAAGTTCACCTGGGGGTTAGGGGTTCAATCATTGCCCTCCCTTCCCCTCTCCCCCTTAGTTGTAATGTTTCCACTGAACCAAAAAAAAGAAAAAGATAGTTTTAGAAGATTACAAGCCCAAAGAGCCTCATAAGTAGTATATGTGGAAACATGTGTCAACTTGTTTACACATATGGTCACTTGAAGATAAAGGTCGGCCACTCTCATAGTCTGAGCACAAGATGGATTTTTTTAGTCTTCTAAGCCCTAGTTTTGCCTATAAATACCTTTGTATTCTTAATCCTAGCTGCCAACCCTTCTTTAGCATTAAGATTTGTTGTGTATTTCACATTTAGAACTTCTACCACTTTGCAGCCACCTTTTGTAAGTAACTCTGGTGCTTTCACCCAATCAATCAGTGAGTAGTTCCCCTTATACTTCTTATCACTCCCTTGTAGATTTCTATTCATGATTTTATGGTGAGACTTATGTTTTTAACTCAATTACATGTTTAAATACATTCAAATATTATCTCTGTATTTCGGTAATCAAAAGCGACTACGATATTGCATTGATGAGTTTATTGATGTTGTGCACAGTTGTTAAGCTTGTTGATTAGATTATTGCTGATTCTAATTAGATAATAGGCCAACCACCACTTCTAATTAGTAACGAGTAGCAAAGGCCAAGATCAGCCATGGGCTTAGGCTAGTAAAACTTATCTAGCCTGAGATCTTATTTGTCATGATTATATAGTATACCATGGAACTATATGGTATACGACTATGACATATTTTCTTGTTCATAGAGTGTGAGCTATAGACGCCAAAGGGTAAGTGTGTGTTATAGTTAATGCTTGGATAATGTTCGAGTTCTTTATGCCTTTCCTATTGTATGGGGGATGCTTTCTGATGAACTATATGGATTCGGGAGAGAGATACGATGTTGCGAACAGAGTTGTAGGGTCAAACTGACCTCTTAGGTAAGAACAGAGGAGATTGTTTAGCGATTGCAGCTGGTCATCTTGCCAAGTTAAATTTTAAATGAATTGATATCTTTAGTGTTTGGGATTCATAAACATGAATAGATTTCTTACATAATGGGAAGAGATGAGAAGTATGCGTGTTATTATTGTTATTTATCCTAAACTGTATTCTACTTTCCTACTATTGTTTGCCTATTCCCTTTCAAATTCATCATGGAGTGCACCAATTCTTTAAGCACTAGAATATTATTTGTAGTGCCCCTTCCTGCCAAGAAATCTCTTTACATCTTTATTTGCTACTAAAAGTGCTACTAACGAAGTTTACTTAGTGTGTGTAGTGAGTTCCTTGTGGGCCATTCGACCCTCGCTTGCCTTGTCTACTTATGCAAGTAGCACTTGAGTTTGTGAGGAATTTATTTCTGATGATTTTGACAAGGTAAACTTACTATAGGCTTGCAAGGTCATCCAATCTCCACTATTAGATCACACTCAATAAGTCAGCATGCAAGGAATTGAAATGCATTAAAATCATGGGTTGTAATGGGGCTGAAGGGTGAAATGGACTAATTGATACGAATCTAGTTGTAAATCGGTCTAAATCCACCTTAGAGACCCGCCTAAGATCAACTTGAATCACCAAACTTCTAGATGAGTATGTCGACAATCTTCACTTGATAAATCTTCCTTCGTTCATCGGCCTTAGACCTCCAAGTCGACCTGCACTTGAACACCTAAGATCACAAGATTCACAAACAATTAAGCAATCACAACCTAATTGTTTGCTAGGACTCTACAAGATTGAAGAACCCTAAGTTTGCTCAAACTAGAACAATGAAGCTAAGATAATCAATTTGGGAAAATAATCCTCAATTTTATTAATCAACTCAACTTCTGTTTACAAGAGGGGGATGGTCCCTTTATATAGTGGTAGGGGACGCACCTCTCCCTAATCCTAAAGCCATAAGGGCGGCATAAACATAAAGGAAGCAACAAGGAAATAGCCTACTCCTTGTCCTACTAGGAAAAGTAAATAACATTACATAATTAAGCAAGGATTGGACTTAGTCAAACAAGGCCCAGCCCAATGTCTTCTAGACTAAATAAATAACTAATCTAAGATAGAATAAAGGCCCCAATGGCCGAATTACACAATGCTAAGCCTAATGCTCATCGATGGATAACATGGTACACACCATGGAATCGTTTGGAATATTCCTTGGTGTGTGGTCTTCAAATCGGCCCAATGAGTCTTCAATGGTCTTCAATTCTTCAAGATGAGATCTTATAAAGCCCACTAAAGCTTCCTTAAACCTTTTAGCCCGAGCCCTTGTTATTGGACCCAACGGTATAGTTAAAGGATCATGTGGCCGGGCATGGCCGAATCATGTGGCCGGTTGTGTCCAGGCATGTCCATGTCGCGTGGCCGGTGGTGGCCGGGCATCTCCAAGTTGCGTGGCTAGTGTTGCGCGACTTCCCCAAACAATGGCCGGTCACAAGTGCTTCCATCTCCATGCTCCTCCAAGCTAGCATCGATGACAATTCCATGATCTTCATTGGCTCCAATGTGTCCTTCTAAGCCATGATAAGCCCTAGGCACATCATCCCCTCTCCCTTGAAAAGGATTTGTCCTCAAATTTGCCTCACTATCAAACAAGGATAAGTCTGAAACATTAAAAGTAGCACTTACATTGCCATATTCACTAGGAAGATCTAGCTTGTAGGCGTTGTTGTTGATCCTCTCCAAGACTTGGAATGGACCATCTCCACGAGGTAAGAGCTTAGACTTTCTCTTTTCAGGGAACCTCTCCTTCTTTAGATGCAACCAAACCCAATCCCCGGGTTCAAAGATGATCTCTTTGCGCCCCTTGTTAGCAATCTTCATGTAGTGTTGTGTTTTCTTCTCAATTTGAGCTCGAACCCTAGCATGAAGGTCCCTAACATAATCGGCTACCACATTCTCCTTACCTTGTTTGTATCGCACAACATAAAGAAAGCTCTCTATGAACTCACTCCACTTAGCATGTCTCTTGTTTAGCTTTTGTTGGCCTCTTAGATACTTCAAGCTCTCATGATCCGTATGAATCACAAATTCCTTTGGCCAAAGGTAGTGTTGCCAAGTTTGCAACGCCCTCACAAGAGCATACAACTCTTTATCATAGGTTGGATAATTCAATGCAGCCCCATTCAATTTCTCACTAAAATATGCGACGGGCTTCCCACCTTACATTAAAACAGCTCCAATTCCAACCCCTGATGCATCACATTCAATCTCAAAAGTATTGTTAAAGTTAGGTAAAACAAGCAAAGGAGCATTAGTTAGCTTATCCTTCAACGTCTCAAATGCTTCTTGTTGTTCATTTCCCCACTTGAATGGTGCATTCTTCTTCATAACACTTGTAATAGGGGCGGCTAAGGTGTTAAAGTCCTTAACAAACCTCCTATAGAATCCGGCTAGTCCATGAAAAGATCTCACTTGTCCAACGTTGGTGGGTGTTGGCCATTCTTTGATTGCCTTGATCTTTTCCTCATCAACCTCTATACCTTGCGATGAAACCACAAAACCAAGAAAAACAAGTTTGTTTGTGCAAAAGGTGCACTTCTTAAGGTTAGCATACAGTTTCTCAACCCTAAGTACATCTAACACCCATCTTAGATGCCTAACATGCTCATCTAGGTTTCGGCTATACACAAGAATATCATCAAAATAAACAACAACAAACTTGCCAATAAAAGCTCTTAAAACATGATTCATTAATCGCATGAATGTACTAGGTGCATTAGTCAATCCAAAACGCATAACTAACCATTCATACAACCCTAATTTAGTTTTAAAGGCAGTTTTCCATTCATCTCCCTCTTTCATGCGAATTTGATGATAGCCACTATTAAAATCAATCTTAGAAAATAAACAAGAACCATGCAATTCGTCTAGCATATCATCTAATCTAGGAATAGGGTGACGATATTTTACAGTTATGTTGTTTATTGCCCTACAATCAACACACATTCTCCAAGTCCCATCTTTCTTAGGAACAAGCAACACAGGAACGGCACATGGAGAAAGGCTTTCACGCTCAAAACCCTTTTGAAGTAGCTCACCAACTTGCTTCTCCAATTCCTTGGTTTCTTCAGGATTTGTCCTATAAGCTGGCTTATTTGGAATTTGCGCCCCAGGGATGAAGTCAATTTGATGTTCAATCCCCCTAATTGGTGGTAAACCATTAGGAATCTCCTCAGGAAACACATCTACATAATCACTCAAAAGAGAAACAATGTTGCTTGGAAGCTCGCTTTCCAAGTGGTTAGTGCTCACAAGTTTATATTTAAGCAAAAGCAAGATCAAAACAGAATTATCATTCAAAGCTTCTTTAATCTCACTCTTAGTAGCTAACATACACTCCTTATTAACTTTCTTAGAACTAACATGCTTTTCAACTAAATCGCAATTCACATCTAATTTAGCATGATTAATCTTTTCTTTAGCCCTAAATTCTGAATTTAACTTAGCAAAATCCTCTTTCAATTTCAATTGATCCTTTAAAGCCTCTTGAGGTGATAACGGAATAAAAGTAAAGGGCTTCTTACCACACATGAGAGTTTATTGGTTCGTCTCACCATCATGTTGGACTTTGTTGTCATATTGCCATGGTCGTCCAAGTAGTACATGGTATGCTTGCATGGGTAAGATATCGCACAATACATCTCCTTTGTACCTGCCCAAACAAAGAGAAACTAAAACTTGTTTGTTAACCCTAATTTCCTCCTTATCGTTGATCCATCCCAAGCTATAAGGTTTAGGGTGTTTTGTAATGGGTAATTGCATCTCCTTCACCAAATAAACACTAACTATGTTTGTACAACTCCCACCATCAATAATCACACTACTAGGCTTCCCATTCGCATACATCCTAGTATGAAACAAGTCCTCCCTTTGGTTGTTCGCATCATCTTTCACATAAGCACTCAAAGTTCTCCTAGCAACCAGACTTCTAAGTGCAAAACCGACACCATCATCACTATCATCATGCGAATCCCCTTCATCATCTCCATCACCACTAGATCCTAGGGTAATCTCTTCATCTTCACTTTCGATTTCTCCTTGTTCATTCATGAACAACACTTTCTTGTTAACACAATCTTTAGCATAGTGTCCAAAGCCTTGACACTTGAAACACTTGACATGATTCTTTGAAGATAAACTCGATGAAGACTTAGAATCGGATTTAGGGGTAGTACCCTTTTGCGCCACCAACTCCTTTTCTTTGGTCATTTTATTATCCTTCTTGATTGGATTCTTCTAGGAGCTTGATGATGATGCAAAGCTCTTCTTATTCCTCTTTACTTGGCTCTCGGCCTTCAAGGCATGTTGAAGCAATTCCTCAACATCATAGTGTTGTTGCATCTCCACAATATCATGAATTTCTCTATTCAATCCCGCCATAAATCTAGCTATAGTAGCTTGTGGAGCTTCATCAACCTCGGCTCTAGACATTAACAACATCATCTCGGAGTAGTATTCATCAACACTCCTAGTTCCTTGCCTCAAAGATTGCAACTCTTGGTAGAGACCATTAGTGTAAAAGCTTGGAACAAACCTCTTCCTCATAAGGCTCTTTAACGACAACCATGTATCAATAGGCCTTTCCAAATTTCTTCTTCTTGCTTGCACTAATTGATTCCACCAATTCAAAGCATTCTCCGTGAATTCAAGAGTAGCAATTTGTACCTTCTTTGGCTCGGCATGTGGATAGTAATCGAAGTACATATCCAATTTCGATTCCCACTCCAAATAATCGGATGGAGACCCTCTCCCATTGAATTTAGGGATCTTGTATTTGATGTTGTCTTTAATCTCTTCTCTTTCGATTCCCCTCCTAGGCCGCAAATTCTCATTGATTGCTTGGCCTCCAAGCTCTTGTTGCCTCAATCTTTCCATGGGATCGATTCTAGCAATTTGCCTCGGTGGTGGAAGCTGAATCCTCTCATTGTTTTGTGCGGCATTAGCCCTTTGTTGAGGTGGTTGAGCTTGTTGATTTTGGCCATCCTTTACTTGTTGGACATCATCGGCCAAGGCATCGAATTTAGTATCCATATTGTCCAAACGTTGCATTAGAGCTTGCAACATAGCAGCCACATTGGCTTGTTCTTGTTCTCCTTCCATAATACCTACAAAAAGAACAAAGATTAGTAGTAAAAATCCTCACAAGTGTGTGTGTGATTATACCTTTAACTTGTGGTCTCGTGTGTGTACTCAAATCCTATGGATTGGTGGTCCACTACTCTCTTGATGATCTCACAAGATTATGCCTTTTACTAGCTTTCAATAGGCCTAATAAGAGCAACTCTTACAGCACTCCTTTCTTCTCGTGACCTACTTGAGGAACAAACAATTAGTAGCAAAATTATTGTGAATCAAAGGAAAGTGATCTTAATCCAAACCAAACCACTTATGCAGGTTCTTTAAGTCGAATTCCTTCTCCAAAGTTGCTGCACAAAACTCAATTCAAACACAAATCAAAAATCAAGTCGATTAGTAAACCCTAGTACCACTTAATTCCAATTTTGTACCACTTGTCTCCAATAGGGTTTATAACCTGAAAATATTCAAATCAAATCACAATTCACAGCAAAATCAACCCAAGATATCCAATTACACAAACAATTAGAGTTAATTGCAACTAACTAGATCAATTGCACAAGAAAACCCTAATCCCCAAATTTCCCAAACTAAGAACCCTAGTTCCTGGAAAAAATCGATAATAGTACAGATTTTTTTGATTTTTTTCAATATTTTTCCCAGAAAGATCACACCAAAATAAGTCTAAAGCTCAAATTTCACAGCTTTCCGAGCTCAAACGAATCCAAAAAAAAAATCACAAGTTTCTGGTCGAAATTTTTTTTATTTTTTTATATTTTTCGATATAACTACTAGTTATGAGGGACTCAAATCTGAAATTTCAAAGCAAAAAGATATAAGATGAATCGGCTATGAATTTTCAAAGTTGCTAATTTTTTTTGAATTTTTAAGAAGGGTGGTGAGATGAGTGTGTGGGTGAAATCGATATGATGAATGATGAGTAAAAAGATAGATTTACCGATTGAAGATGATAAACCTAAGCTCTGATACCAATGATACGAATCTAGTTGTAAATCGGACCAAATCCACCTTAGAGACCCGCCTAAGATCAACTTGAATCACCAAACTTCTAGATGAGTATGTCGACAATCTTCACTTGATAAATGTTCCTTCGTTCGTCGGCCTTAGACCTCCAAGTCGACCTGCACTTGAACACCTAAGATCACAAGATTCAAAAACAATTAAGCAATCACAACCTAATTGTTTACTAGGACTCTACAAGATTGAAGAACCCTAAGTTTGCTCAAACTAGAACAATGAAGCTAAGATAATCAATTTGGGAAAATAATCCTCAATTTTATTAATCAACTCAACTTCTATTTAC
>AWWV01014171.1:0-34412 GCA_001974805.1 Corchorus capsularis | reverse complement strand
AGACCTCCAAGTCGACTTGCACTTGAACACCTAAGATCACAAGATTCACAAACAATTAAGCAATCACAACCTAATTGTTTGCTAGGACTCTACAAGATTGAAGAACCCTAAGTTTGCTCAAACTAGAACAATGAAGCTAAGATAATCAATTTGGGAAAATAATCCTCAACTTTTATTAATCAACTCAACTTATGTTTTCAAGAGATAAAAGAGCCCTTATATAGGGGAGGGGTTGGCGCATAACCTACTCCAATCCCTATAAGGGGCGGCAATACATAAAGGAAGGAACAAGGAAATAGCCTACTCCTTGTCCTACTAGGAAAAGTAAATAACATTACATAATTAAACAAGGATTGGACTTAGTCAAACAAGGCCCAACCCAATGTCTTCTAGACTAAATAAATAACTAACCTAAGATAGAATAAAGGCCCCAATGGCCGAATTACACAATGCTAAGCCTAATGCTCATCGATGGATAACATGGTACACACCATGGAATCGTTTGGAATATTCCTTGGTGTGTGGTCTTCAAATCGGCCCAATGAGTCTTCAATGGTCTTCAATTCTTCAAGATGAGATCTTATAAAGCCCACTAAAGCTTCCTTAAACCTTTTAGCCCGAGCCCTTGTTATTGGACCCAACAGTATAGTTAAAGGATCATGTGGCCGGTTGTGGCCGGGCATGGCCGAATCATGTGGCCGGTTGTGTCCAGGCATGTCCATGTCGCGTGGCCGGTGATGGCCGGGCATCTCCAAGTTGCGTGGCCGGTGTTGCGCGGCTTCCCCAAACAATGGCCGGTCACAAGTGCTTCCATCTCCATGCGCCTCCAAGCTAGCATCGATGACAATTCCATGATCTTCATTGGCTCCAATGTGTCCTTCTAAGCCATGATAAGCCCTTGGCGCATCAACTAACAATGAAAGGATAGGGATAGATGAAATAATTTCAAGAAAAGTGAAGTCTTTCTATGGGCAATTTTGCTTGATAAGCCCACTTTTGGAATGGAGAAGTAAACTCTCTTCTTTCTTCATTGGAGTCTTCTTCATCTTCAAGTTCAAGGATAATGTTCTCTCTTTTTTTTATATAATAATTTCCTTTTTTCAGGGGGACAGCTATTGGAAAAGTTAGAAATTTGCAAAACTTACCAATGTCTCTTCTCCTCCCTTGCTTCCTTGGAATTGCTTTTTGTTGTACGAGACCCCCACACTTATTCTTCTTCATAGTCTCATCAGGAACCAATCGAAACAAGTCAATCCTTCACTAATCATTAGATAAGGCTAAGAGAAAATTATTTTTCTTTTAAAAGGGTCAAGGTTCTTTAGTAGATGTGGCTAAGAACAAAAATATATGGCTAATCATTATAAGGCTCAAAGCAGTTCACTACAATACAATTGTTTTCAAAGGGTTGGCTAAATTTAGCTCAAACGCAATCCTAAATGCATATTTTTCCAATTCCATGTACACCAAAATAATGAACATGTATACAAATTCGCCTTGAAAGGGTGACAAAGCAAGTTCTAAAATTAATACACTTACCAAAAGAATTGTTTTGTATGAAAAACCTTGTCAATCGCACTTCTCGATCAAAGAATAAAATTTGCATGTGAAAATTGGAAAAATATTTCCAATGTATTTAAACCAAGCTAAACTACACAAAACTATGCTCTCGCAAATTAAACAAAAAATTGTTAGAAAGTACAAAAACAATTTTGAATTTTCTTCAAAAATTTTAAAAATTTTATCTCTAGTCAATAAGATAGAAAAATGGATCTTTGAAATAGACTAATTTATCCCCCACACTTAAAAGACATATTGCCCTCAATGTGTGTGCTAGTGAATTTTGACAAAAATTCAAAACATGTGTTTTTGAAATCTTTGGAAAAATGAAGTGCACTAGTAACACTCAATCTAGAAAGAAATATATTCCCAATCTAATCAATCAAGCAAACATAGAACTAGCAACAAAACACAATAAGTTGGGTAATCAAAATGAACTAGCAAATGCGAAACTCAATTCACAAAGAAAGTGTATCAATCAAAGCATTGCATTAATCAAAGCATTCAAAACACATAAGTCTCAAATAAGATCCAATAAAATTAAAACATGAAACAATAAAACATAAAAACAAATTACACATAAACATAAACATAAATATGCATGCCATGTTACGAAATGCAATACACACGTCCTCCTAAAATGCAAGAGCTAATGTCCCTTTTTCAAAAACACTAGGTATGCACTAGGTTTTCTTGTTGGAAGTCTTGATAATTCAAGCTCTCAAATCCAATGTAGTTCCTCTAAGTGCTCAAAATTTTCCTCAACTAGCTCCTAAATGGTTTTCTTACTCCTTTCTAACCTCCTCTCACACAAATCCAATGAATGATCTCCAAATACCCAGTAACTTGAATTTGTGAAATTCATGAGGTTATGGTGGGAAATTTGTTGTTCGCGTATTTGGAAGTGTGTTTCTAGACAATAAAAAGGTGTAAGAAATAAAATGTAAGTGGTGTGAGTAGTGAATTTGAGGAATAAATGGGTGGTGTTTGAGTTTTATGGTGTTGGAGATAGTTTGGAGAGTGTTTGGAATGGAGGTTGGTGATAGAGGATTGGAGATGGGTGGTAAAAATGAGTGACGGTAGTTAATTGGTGGTATGTTGGGTTTATCATGAGGTTGACATGGGCGTTTGGGCATTTCTACTAGGCACCCATGTGCAGTCGAGTTGGGGGTCTGTCGTGTCAGGGAATAGTGGTTGGGTGCTTGGGCACTGAACCTGGACACTTGAGCATTTCTGTTGGGCGCCCAGGAAAAGTCGAGATTGTGTCCCTTGGCCATTTTCCCATTTTCCTAGTCTTCAAAATTTCTCTTCTCAACTTGACTTGATTCAACCTAATAGTTCCAATGCAATGCAACTCCTAATTTTAATCAAACAAATGTCCCTCCAACTTGTCAAGGTCTAGAAATTTGTCAAAACAAAGAACATTTGATTCACTCCATACCTTAAAGCTCTCTTTCTAACCTTAAGCTCTTGTCATCTAGGATTCTCTGTGTATGAAATGCATGTAATGATATATAGGGAAAATTTCAAAAAGGGGCAGTCTACTAACAATATTTGTTAATTGGTACAATGAAAATAAATAATTTTAATTAAGTCAATCATACTTTACAAAATTCCGAAGAAGGAAGCTACAATTACTTTTCTGACCTTATTATAGGGTTACGCTATGCTAGCCGTCTTCGGAATTACAATTGAAAAAATCCTTTCTCTTCGTCCTTCTTTTGAAAAAATTTAAAACATCCTTTTTCTCCTTCTTTTCTTTCCCTTCGTCCTTTCCTCTCCTTAAAACAACCAAAAAGCATACAGTTTCCCTCATAGGCATAGCCCCTCCGATTCATCATGCTAGAAGGAAGGAAGGAATACCTTGTTTAATTTTTTTTTAAGAAATAATGGCTACTGTTGGCATGGTAGTTCACAATTGCAAAATTTTTTTGTAAAATATTTAATTATCTTACTTTTTGGATTATTGTATAAACAACTTCTTTTTTTTTAACCCGGAAAATGAATTCTTTATTTATAAAGGTGTATGGTGAAGTTTATTTACCATAAAATTGCAACAGTCTATCAAAAATCATGATTAATAAGTACAAAGAAGAAAGGAGATTACAGCAATTCAATAGAACAATGGAGAAATTTTCTTTAAAAATAAGAAAGAAAAAGAAAAGCCAACTGTGCAGTTGCTTTCCTTATTAACTCAGCGAGGTTAGGAAGGGGATTACAATTTACTTCTTAAAAATTTTGTAAAGTATAATTTACTTTATAATAATTATTTATTTTCATTATACTAATTAATAAAAATTTCTAGTAGATTGCCCCTTTTTAAAATTTTCTCTAATATATACAATGAAATATGCATGAAAAACACTTCAACTCAAGGAATAGGCAACAATCTCACATCATAATAGTTCTCAATCAAAGCATAAGAGATTAAAATTAAATGGAGTTAATTTTAAGAAAACTTCTCTATTTTTCAAAACGTATGCTCCATTCACTTGCTATGTTCCTCAATTCGAACCTAAAAAGAAAAAAATAGCAAACATGAAAATGCAAAATATTCGAAATCTATGAAAAGAAAAAGAAATGAAAGAAAAAGTTGATAATTTAAATCCTTAGGTTGCCTCCCAAGTAGCGGCTTTGTTTAATGTCTTTGGCTAGACTTTCTTCCTTCTCGCTTCGTTAGGATGGATCATACCACTTCAAAGCAAAAAACAGATACAGTGGGATTAGAAAAATATGAGCACAAAATTATGAAAGGCAATAGGAGATAAGGAAATAAATCACCAATTTTGTCGAGAGCGACTCAGTGAATAGCTAGGAATGACAATGCCATTTTTGTTGCCGAGAAAGGTTGATGCAAACGGTGCTTTCAGCATTCTTGATTGGCATTGCTCCATTCTTGCCTTTGGAGGTGTCCTCGTCTTGGCAATTTTTCACATCCTCCAAGAAGAATTGATCCATGGATATCCATTCCTCGTTTTTGATCTCTCCATAGCATCCATGTTCAAGAAACTTGTTGATTCCAAATAAATCTGGATCTTCATGTTCCAAAAGTTGGTTGTCAACAAATTTGAGCAAACTTCTCTCTTTTAATTCTCCAGGATGTTCGAGTTGCTCATCGTTTGGTGGCTCTTTCTTGCGCTTGGCAAATCTTGGAGGAGAAAATGGAGGGATATCCATCTCAATGTGTTCTTTCGGTGCTTCTCTTTCCTCTTGCATAATCTTGGGAACCTCCTTTGCTAGATTAGGGACGCAGACCATGCATGCCTCATCATCTTCATCATTGAAGAAAATTGGCTAGAGTCTTGCGAATCAAGCTTATATGGTTCCAAACCATCCATTGTGTCGCTTGACACTTCTTCAACTTCTTTCGTAATTGGGAATTCAGCAACTTCATGAAAGTTACCCATCTTACTCATATAACATGGTTTAGAATGGGTTGGTTCTTTCCATGACAATGTTGCTTCGATCTTGACTCATCATGTCTTTGTGCACTCTTGGCTACCGCTCTTTTCTCCTTAAGAGTTTTCGAAATGAAGCTTCCATCACTTGGTGCTTGCACGTGAGGTATAGCAATTAGTGATGGCATCGTTTGAGATGTGAGGGAGGTATGTGAATACGGTGGTGACTCTGAAGAAGGAAATGAAAAAGAGGGTGGCTCCATCTCCCTCACATACCACGGTTAGCTTCCTCCAATTCCACTAATGTTGGCTTCGTATCCCTTCATATTGTTCAACTCACTTGCGTAACCAAGATTGTTCATGCCTCCTCGAGTCATATCCAAAGGTGATTGCCAAATTTTATATGGTAACTGGTTCCCCCTTTGGATTGAGACCCAATTATGTTGGTAATGGTTCTTTGTTGATGAGTCAAAGTAGAGACGACTAAATTCAAATGATTCACGCCTTCTCTCATTTCGCAAAGAAATTCTTGATTTGACACTTTGGGTGATGAGTGTTTGTTCGTCATGCTGAATTGGAAGATACTCTCGGCCATGGTATTTAGCAATCTTCTTGCCTCTTCAGGACTCTTGAGTGTCAAGCTACCTCCATTAGTTGCATCAACATTGATTCGGTTTAAGTGAGATTTTGTTTGGTGGCCGTCTTTTTTCTCAATTTTTTTTTATTAATTTTGTTTTTATTAATAGTTACATACTGTTCATTCCCGGTTTCTTATTAGATACTCCCTATTTTTGAAATCTTTATGGAAGCACTCACTATAATTCCACGGCGTAGCGCGGGCAAATTAACTAATATGTTTAATGAAAGACTATATTTTCAAGAAATTCTTATATTTACAGAGAAATTTTTTTAATATGTTTAGAGTAATAAATAATGATTCTAAAAAAGGAACGCCCGTAGCACTAGCGCGGACCGATCAACTTATTATGATTAATAGTAGCATTTACCTTAGCATTTGTGACCTCTATCTGAACTTGAGTTTTCTCCACTTGTTCCATCAACCTCTACAGCGCTCTTGACATAGACTCATTGGTTACCCTCGCTTCTCGATCATTCCTTACTTCTGGATTATTTTCTTCATGAGGTTTTGAGACATAAATCTCTTCTCCCTCATTTGCACTCTGTACGGTTTTTGGTGGTATAATGCATCAATTTCTATAATGCCCCAGCAGTCATGCCAAATTGTTTGATGTGTAAAATTGAATTTTTTTTTGGATGGGAATTGTCAATGTCAAATTATAGTAATATGAATTTAATAAATTTAAGACAGGATGATCTCAGATTTTATTTGAGAATTCCAAGGACTTCTTTTATTCTTTTTCTCTTTCTTTTTTTGAAGAAAAATTATAAGGACTTCTAACATTGCAAACTACTCCTAAGAGTAGCAAAAAGAAAAATAAGAACACTACTCTTAATAACATTATTATATTCTAACAACTATGCAATTTGAGATTTTTGTCCGAAATTCGCCAACTACCTTCTACATCAAATTTCCTCCTATTTGTACTTGTTGGGGTGATCTTGCAATTACCTTTTCCATTTGAAGATCCTTCAAATGATAACAATTGTTGCTTGATCAGGGCATTTGTTTAGCTTAATTTGGATTACTTTTTCTGGAAAGTGTTGACTTCATATGTTTTTGATGATAATAAAACATTCTACATATGTGTGTCTAACAAATTTACTTGAGTTTGTTAGGGAAAGCTAATGTTTATTTGTGAATTCAAGTCCCCAAGAGAAAAATCAAGTCTAGCTATTACCTTGATCAAGTATGGGAGTGATTCGAATTTATACATGCCGAATTTGAAGAATGATAAGTTAGAAGGCCAAGGTTTGAAGAGTTGGATAAAAGTTTGGAGAGAAAAGAAAATATTTGAATTCATATGGGCCAAATTTGAAGATTGATGGATTAGAATAGCAAGGGTTGAAAAGAAGAAAAGAGATTCGAATTCGTGGAGGTAAAGGTTTAATACTGATGGAATTCGAAGATCAAGTGCTTAAGAGAAAATCGAATTTAGATTGACAAAGGATTGGTGGAGTCCAATTTGAGTTTTAAAGAATTGAGCTCACTTAGATTTCATTTTAAGTTTGCCTCTCGATACGAATTAGGATACTAAGATCAATATGAATAATCAATTGAAAAAGGAAAATTTTATTGATCAATCTTCACCTTGGAGTTTAATATTAAGTTTGGAGAAGTAATTGAATATCTATTGAAGGTTATAATTATGATTGGAGAAGGCTTAAATGAAATTTCATGAAGAAATATTCAAAGAAATTCAAATTAATGAAAATTGGAAGTCAAGAATTTTCAGTAGACTGAAACATCGATGGAAAGCTGAAGATTGGAAGTGTTGAATTTGCCAAAATGCTACAGTGCCATTTCTTTCGACTGAAACAGTCTAGAGCTGCCAGTGAAAAGTATAGCGACTAGTTTTTTTCGAAAATCAAAAGGAGGCAATATGCATCAAATCAAGTCCGACGACTAGTTTTTTACTCTAGCTATAAATAGAGGTCTTAAAAGCTTATTCACAACAAGAAAGAAAGAGGAAGCACTCCATACATCAAGGACCAAGTGAAGAAAAATTTATTCTCTTTGTTCTTTTTTTTGGCCAAATCTCTTTGTTCATCATTTCTACTATCTTTGAGAGAGAAACACTTTGAGCTTAAATTTGTACTTGGGATCTTTAAGAGATCATTTGTACTTCTTTATTTCATCTTTTCTTAGGTAGAGCAAGTTGGGTAAAGCTTGCATTTAGTGAAATTTCACTTGTACTGAAGACTGAACCTTGGGTTGGGAGAAGCTCACAGTGTAAATGCTTGGTGAAAGCTATTAATTTCATCGGTTTAGTTTGTTGTGAAAATTTTTATTGGGAAAATGAAGGTAGCAGATGTAGGTGCGGGATCACCGAACCATTATAAATTGATTGTGTTTTCATCTTCTTTAAACCTATTCTTACTTTGTGGTGCATTCACTCTCCAACCCAACTCATTTCTTTCTTTTCCCTTACATTAAACCCAAACTTGCAAAAGTTCTTGACCTTACCATAAACACTTAAAAGTTGCTATTCACCCCCATTAGCACTAAATCGAGGGCCTAACAGAAAGTAGGGTGAAAAGACTTTTTATGGTTTGGTTAGATTATATTAGGTGAGAAAGTAATTTTTAAGTGCACCTAACTTTCTCGGATTGGTCGGAAAAAACTTTCACATGGAGGGTGTAGAAAATGTTTTTTCTCACCCCGTGAAAAGTGTAAATCTCATAAAAATTGGATTATTTTCTAAGAAAACCGCTAATAAACCAAACCATTAAAACTACTTTTCATGAATTTTAATTATTACTAAGCCACAGAACCCGCGCTTCGAGACGGAGTTGTGAAAGGAAAGAATAGTTAGATATGAACATTTAGCTATAAGTTTTAATGGTAATTAATTTTGCATAATTATTTTTATTGTCGATTCATTTGATAGCTTTTGTAATTTGAATTGTATAGGTTATGAACATGCGAAGTATAAAAAGGATATAAGTAAAATATATATATATATATATTTAAAACTATATATATATTTGCAATAGATATAAGTAAAATATTTAGTTGGTGTTTTTTTAGACTTAAGTATATGCTATGAATCGATTTTTTTAAAAAAATAATCATCTCCCATTATTTATTTTGATAATAAAATGGTCATTTAGTTACCTGTTTGTGGGTTTGGTATTATAGTAGAAAAATGTGGTATGAAAATATGACACATATGATCACCTCTTTTTCTAAACTTCCCCTAGGAAACCCTAGTGGCGTCGTCGGCCTGTTTCTAAACAGTGATTTTTTCTTAGATCTTCATTTTGAATTTCTTAAGGATGCTACAGATAAGATTTGGAGCAACTGTTCTATATCTAAATTTCAAATTAGAAATCAAATCTCTTATCGGATTGGGATTCGTATGGCAGATTATATTTTCCAGGCCTCTTTTTTCAAAAATTCACAATTTCTTTATTATCTTTTTGCATTCTCAAAAGGTCCTTCCTTCCCTTTTCTTTCTGTTTGTGAGTTTGGTCTAGCAAAATCAGATCCAATTATGGCAGGTGCTTCTCTGACACGTATGTGTTCAAGGCTTTCGATCCAGGAAGAGCAGAAGGAGAAAATCATCATCAATGGGGAATGGGTGGAGGCTCCGGAGGGTGAGGTAGGTGGCGCTTATTTGATTGGAAAATTGTTACTGCAGAAACCGGCCACGGCGGGGGATTTAAGGGCTGTTTTCCAGCAAATTTGGAAGATTAAAGGTGACCTTATTGTGAGGGAAGTTGGTGAGCGGCTATTTGTTTTCCAATTCCCTGATGTTCTTGATCGTGACAGAGTCTTAGTTTCTCAACCTTGGTTATTTCACAAAGCTCTACTGGTGCTGCGGGCATTTGATGGTGTTCAACATCCTGATACGTTTACGTTTGATACATTCCGTTTTGGCCTTTTGGGTGAAGGTGTCGGGTGTGCCTTTTCAATTGATGAATTAGAGAGTGGGGATTGTAGTGGGTGAAACAATGGGTAGGGTGTTGGATGTGGATGCTACTTCAGGGCGATATTTGAGAATAAGGGTTGATATGGATTTGCAGTGCCCCTTAAAGCTGGAATCAACTCTTTCCTTTCCAGATGGGGAATCAGAAGTCACCTTTGATTATGAGAAAAAACCCGATTATTGTTGGGTTTGCGGTCTTATTGATCATCAAGAGACTGAGTGTGTTGTATCGGTGGCAATGAAGTTGGAGACTGGTTTTGCCATTCAAAAATACAAGCCTGATAGGTCGAATACTTCTTTTGTGATGGGGAGAACATCTGTTACTCCAGGTCAGAGACAGAGAAGGGATGGTCGTGCTGCTAACCGGCAAGGCAGCCAGTCGGTGCCGGCAAAGACTGGTGCCAGCGTGGGCAGCCCATTTCGCAGACACGTGGATAGTATGCTGCTCAATAATAGAAGAGTGGCACGTGCGTTGGTCTATGAGGATGTTAGTTGCGAGATTATTTCAAAAATGGATGATAGGGTGGTTGCAAAGGCCCCGATTCTGCAGGGAGTGGAGGAAGTTGCTCAGCGTCGGAATGTCGGTTCGATGTCTCCTAGAAATTCGGTAACAACTCCGTTAAAGGGGGAAATGCAGGTTGGTGGACCGAGTAGAAAGGGGAAAGAGGTTGTAGGTGCTGCCGAGAAAGGAGGAGATTCTTTTATTCCGTTAGGGAATACTTCCCCTACTGAGAGTTCCGATTCCTCCTCTTCTTTTTCTTCAAACGGTATTTGGGCTGCTTTTAATAGGCCTGATCATAATCCTATCATTCCAGGGGTTGGGCCAACGGAATTGGGCTTATCCAAGGAAGGAATTTATGATGTAGGATCCATTAAGAAGTTGGGTTCTAATGAGATTGATGCAGGTTTGGATAATATAGGGTTGGGTCTGAATGGTACGACTGTGGAACCAACAACAGAGGGATATGATCCTGCTTCTCCTTTTGTTTTTGGAGCTAAGGCTGCGCCTATTAGGCGTGTTCGAAAATGGAAGCAAGCTGCTCGGGTTTCTGATAAATACTCTTGTGATCTCTTCTGTCATGAACCATCTTTCAAGGTTGGTACCAAACGCTTTTCTTGTGTTGTTATTCGTAATGTTAACTCTAGTGGGAGTGTTCTGAAAAAATCCAGGGAAAATGATATGGAAGTGGATGGTGACGGTGGCTCTAATCCGGATGTCAATGAAGCTCTATTGGCAGAGAATCCAGGTGTGGAGGATAATATAACTGCAACGGCAGGGGTGGTCAAAAACCATCTCGGCCGAGACCCATGAATTGTCTTGTTTGGAACTGCCGAGGTCTCGGGGCATCTCGAGCAGTTTATTCTCTTTCTAAGTTAGTTAAATGTAATAATCCCCGTTTTATTTTTCTTTCTGAAACAAAACGAACTAGTAGGCAAATGGAGTTGATTAGAGTTCGTTTAGGTTTTGATTATTGTTTTGCTGTTGATTGTAATGGTAGGTCAGGTGGACTGGCCTTGTTATGGAAAAAAGAAGAATGCATTTCCCTTTTGTCTTATTCGTTTTGGCATATTGATGTTTCAATTGGCACTTCTGATAAATGGAGATTTACTGGTTTTTATGGAAGACTTGAGACTAGTAGGAGGCATGAATCCTGGGATCTTCTAAGGTCTCTTAATTTACAGTTCTCTCTTCCTTGGCTTTGTGCTGGGGATTTTAATGATATTACAAACAACTCGGAAAAGGATGGTGGAGGGCTTAGACCGGTTCGACAAATGGATATTTTTAATGAGGTTATAGATGAATGTGCTTTTCGTGAGTTACCGGTAGTAGGACCAAGGATGACCTGGTCTCGAAAAATTAATGGCCATTTTATCTATGAACGTCTTGATCGTAGCTTTGCTAATGTCGCCTGGTGGGAGAAGTTTGAGTTTTCAATTGAAAAGCACCTTATTTCAACTAAATCAGATCATTTGCCTCTTCTTTTAACTATATCGGCCCAACCCATTAATCAAAGGACAAAGAAAAAGCCATTTAGATTTGAACAGATGTGGACAGCTCATTCCACTTTTGAGTCTGCAATTAACCAAGCATGGCCTGATGGTGATTTTAATATTTCCACGAAGTTAGAAAAATGTCGTATTCAGTTGGAGAAGTGGAATTGTATGGTCTTTGGGAATCTGCAACGCAATATAGCGGCCAAGAAAAGAGAATATGAGGAGCTGTTTATTCAAGGCACAGAGGGTAATCAAGATGAGGTGGAAGGATGCAAGTTGGAGTTGAATAATTTGCTGAATCAAGAGGAATTGTTATAGAGGCAACGCTTAAAAGCCCATTGGTTGGAAGTAGGGGATAGGAATACGCGTTTTTTTCATGCTTTAGCTTCATCGCATAGGCAAAAGAAGAGTATCCAATCTATTCAAGATGATGGGGGGAATTTTAGTTATGATCAAAAGGCGATTGGGGTGGTAATTACGAGACATTTCAAGGAGATTTTTACATCTTCAAATCCGACTCCGGCAGCGGTTCAGGAGGTTGTGCAGCATTTGGAATGTCGGGTCTCGGCGGACATGAGGAATGTACTTGAGGCGGACTTTACAGTCGAGGAGATTAAGCGGGCGGTTTTTCAAATGGGCGGGTCGAAGGCACCAGGGCCGGATGGTTTTTCACCAGCATTCTTCCAAAAATGCTGGTCGGTGGTGGGTAAGGACGTTGTTAATTTTGCTCTTGCTTTTCTCAATTCGAATACTCCTTTACCAGACATAAACCATACGAATGTGGTTTTGATTCCAAAAATTGATGATCCGAAAACTGGTAAGGACTTTCGTCCCATAAGTCTCTGTAATGTGATTTTTAGAGTTGTTTCCGAAGCTTTGGCTAACAGGCTTAAGGGTATTCTTCCAAATATTATTGGGGAGAATCAAAGTGCCTTTGTACCCCCAAAGAATGATATACGACAATGCCATGATTGCTTTCGAGACAATACATTTCATGAGAAATAAAAGACAAGGGCGACGATGTCATATGGCGCTGAAATTGGACCTTAGTAAAGCATATAACCGTGTTGAATGGGTGTTTTTGGAGGAAACAATGAGAGTGATGGGTTTTCCCTCTAAATGGATTTTTTTGGCTATGCAGTGTGTGAAATCTGTATCTTATTCAATTATTGTTAATGACCAAAGTGGTGAGGTATTTTATCCAACTAGGGGCATTAGACAAGGTGATCCTCTTTCACCCTATTTGTTCCTATTATGCATGGAAGGTCTCTCTAGTATGATTCAGTCGGCGAGTGCGGTAGGGAAAATTCAAGGTGTGTCTGTGGCGAGATCTGCTCCAAAAGTGACTCATCTATTTTTTGCAGATGATAGTATTTTGTTCTTAAAAGCCTCTAGAAGCGATTGTGAAGAAGTACTCTCTGTGTTAGATAGGTTCGAAGCTGCTTCAGGCCAGAAAATAAATATTGATAAGTCCTCTATTATGTTCAGTGCTAATACGTCAATAGGGGTTCGAGAGGATATAATGGCTTTTCTTGGTATTCAATGAGTGCTTGACAATGATAAATATTTGGGTCTTCCAATTATGATTGGCATATCTAAATGCAGGGAGTTTCGTTATATTAAGGATCGTCTCCAGAAGAGAATATCGGGTTGGAGATCAAAAATTTTCTCTTCAGCTGGAAAAGCAGTTATGATACGAGCAGTGGCACAGGCAATCCCAGTTTATCTTATGAGTGTTTTTCTTTTCCCTAAGTCCTTTGTACAGGAGCTTAATGCTATGATTTCAAGATTCTGGTGGGGTGATTCAAGTAGTCAACGAAAAATTCATTGGAAGCATTGGGAATCACTATGTGTCTCTAAACTAGATGGGGGTTTAGGATTCAGAGATTTTGAATCTTTTAATTTGGCCCTTCTTGCGAAACAAGGATGGAGGATACTGCAAAACCCAGAGTCTTTATGTGCTCGGCTTCTTAGAGCGAAATATTACCCAAGGGGGAATTTCATGCAAGCTCAACTCGGATCAAATCCATCCTTTCTTTGGAGGAGTTTGGTTGCAGGGAAGAGAGTAATTGATGTAGGGTCTCGGTATCGCATTGGTTCGGGGGAATTGAATATATGGAGGGATAAGTGGATCAATAAACCTCCCACTTTCCAACCATTGTCGAAAAATGTGGCCAATATGCCTGATATTACAGTCTCGGAATTGATAGATTTTGAGAATTGGTCTTGGCGCTATGAAGAGGTGTTGGATATTTTTACAGAGGAAGATGTTGCCCGTATTTTTAGTATTGTGATTCCAAGGCAGCAGGTGCAGGATCGTTTGATATGGAGTGCGGCTAGGCTTGGTAATTTCACAGTTAGTTCAGCCTACCATGTTGCGAGGAAGGTGATGGGAAGACCTGAGTTGCCGGTGGAGGGTAGGACACACAAATGGCGATATATTTGGAGTGCTAATGTGTTACCAAAGGTACAATATTTTGTATGGAGTGTAGTATGGAATATTCTGCCTAATAAATATAATCTGAACTTGAGAGGAATGAATTTGGGAGCAAATTGTGATGTATGTGGTGGCATGGAGGAATCGACTCTCCATACTTTCTTTTTTTGTCCTTTTGCTTTAGTGGTTTGGAATGAGAGTTGCCCCTGGGTGTTACCCTTTATTGATCAATTGGATTCTGATTCAGATTTGTGGGTTTTTTTGTTTGCAAAAGCTACTACAGTAGGCCAATTACAGAAGTTGTTCTATACGATTTGGCTATTGTGGAGTAATAGAAATCGGGCTGTATTTGAGCTAACGTGTGCTATGCCTACTGCCCTTGTGAAATCGGTAAATTATTTCATTGTTGTAGCTATTCGACGAGATAGAGGTTTAGAGAGGCAGCAAAGAGAATTGGAGTGGATTGCACCTTCACCAGGTACATGGAAGATTAACACCGATGCTTCATTTTCTTCATCTACTGGGGATGCTGGCCTCGGGGTCGTAATCCGAGATTATGAGGGAAAGATTTTAGTAAGTGGTGCCAGAATACTCTTCTTTGTTGCGGACTCACTTCATGCGGAAGTACATGCTATCCTCTTTGGGTTTGAACTAGCCTTGGAGCATGGGATTACTAGGTGTATTATTGAAAGCGACTCCCTTTTGGCTATTCATGAAATCAATAAAAAAGAAACTGTTTTATGGGAAGGGGGCCTTTTGATTGAGGAAATTAGAGAAATTGCTTCTTTATTTGATTGTTGTTCTTTTCAATTTGTAAACAGAGAAGCTAATAGTGTTGCACATTCATTAGCTGTTTCCAAGCTGGATAATGTGTGGTGCGGGACTATACCCGGCGTTGTAATTCTCTAATTTTCAATAATAGAGTTATATATTTTGATCAAAAAAGTATATGCTATGAATAGTGATTATATGTTGTAAGTTGGGAGAGTAAGACCACATTGTAACGAAACTGGTAGGAAAAGCAGGTATTGTGGAGAAGATGGGGAGTGTTGACAGAAAATAGAACTCTAGAACACTCTTATGAACCAATGCTGCTTCGCGACGGGGTTGTGAAATGAATGAACAAAAAGCAATAATTGAGATAATATTCTTTGTAATACACAATTGATATTTTGAGGAGAAAAAAAAATGTCGATTCATTAATGTTTTTACACGGATTGATTTTTTTTATTTGTTTATTTACATACGTAACATATACTTCGAATAATAATCAAGTTAAAAAAATGAGGGTTATTTGATAAATAATACAGCCAAAAAATATTAGTTTATTGAGACGAAACATAAAAATTTCCTTTTGAACTCTCCATGAAACTCATTAATCAAATTCAGCTTTCAAGTTCGCCCTTAATGAAAGTCGTAGATTACACAATAATCTTTTAACCGACACTTGAACAACCTCAATCGGACAAGTGGATCGAAAATTATACAATATATTAAGTAGACCGGCAATCAAAACCACAAAATTTTAGAAGCATTTGTTATAATTGAAACATTAAAATTGGCTTCTGAGTTCTTCATGAAAGTTGTAGATCATAAAATTACCTTTTAATAGACACTTGAATCACCTTAATCGGACAAATAGATTAAAAAATACAAAAATAAAAGCCAAAAGCGTTAAATTCTACAACCCATAATTGTAAAGGATTAAATAGCATAGAGTATAAAAATATGAGAATCATTTGATAAATAATCCAGCAAAAAAAATATTTAGTTATGGAGACCAAACATAAAAATTCCCTCTTCAACCCTCCACGAAACTCATTAATCAACTTCAGCTTTCAGGCCCTTGACGAAAGTCGTAGATCAGACAATAACCTTTTAACCAACACTTGAACAATCTCAATCGGACAAGTGGACCGAAAACTATACAATATTAGATAGACCGGCAACCGAGACCACAAAATTTCAGAAGCATTTTTTAGAATCAAAACATTAAAATTGGCTTTTGAGTCCTCCATGAAAGTTGTAAATCATTAAATTACCTTTAAATAGACACTTAAATCACTTTGATCGGACAAACAGAACAAAAAATAAAAGAATTAAAGACGAAACGTTAAATCATCCAACCCAGAATTTGTGAGGGATTAAATAGCATAAAGCATAAAAGTATATAGATCATTTGCTAAATATTTCAGAAAAAAATTGCTTATTGAGAATGGGACCCATAATAGTAAGTTTTCAACAAAGTTCCCAAAACGCCCTTGACTGTCAACCTAAATAGCGAAAAAACTGAGTATAAAATATCGAAATACCCTTGACAATTTATTTTTGAGTGAAAGTGATACATCTTGTAGCTAGAAAAAAAATAATTTCCTTTTCAACTTTAATAGATTGTATAGATGTATAGATTTTTCCTAAAGTCACTCCCCCTCAAATCACTCTCTCGAACCCATTGAAAGTTTCTGTATGAAAAGTAACAAACAACCTCTGAAATTCGGTTTCCCCTTAATTTTGGAATATAACCAACTGGTGTTAAGTTCCATGTCATTGACACTTAGCAATTAATCCTTCTAACATGGGCTCTTATTCGCTCTTGCTCCTATTAGACCTGAATATTTGCCAAGCCCATCTTGATAAGCTTATGTTTTCGGCCGTGTACTTTAGGCGGGCCGGCCTAATGACAGAAACGGGCCAACACACTCCAAGAAAAAATGCAAATGCGAAGTAGAAGCAATTGCCAGAGATAAAAGTCGTTTTTGTTGGGACGTTTTGCCCCCTCAACTTAACGGATCCGTTAAATCGTTGACGTGGCATTGCCACATCAGCGGTTTGGTCCAACGTGGCAATGCCACGTGGGTTAGGTTGGTCTGACATGACAATGTCACGTGGTATTTTTGTGCCACGTGGCAATGCCATGTCAGCGACTTAACAGATCCGTTAGATTGAAGGGGCAAAACGTCCCAAAATTGAAGTTCAGGGGGTAAAATATCCAAGATTGAAATTTGGGGGACAAAACGTCTAGAAGCTACAAATTCAGGGGACAAAATAGTTGTTTAGCCCTAAAAAAACATCCCTGGCTAGAGCGAAATTAGGAGTCAAAATCGTCCCCTATCCAAATTGTCCTACTTTTGACTTTTCTTGATACTTATCTGTTTTTGTCCTATTTTCTCCTTCTTTTAATGGGTTTTTTTTTTTTTTTTTCCCTGTCGAGTGAAATAGGACACAATTTGGCCCAAGACAAGATATACTACTAACCAAAATCACGCATACTGGGTCAAAGGACGACCATTTTCATCTCATAGATATTTATTGTTAAGAAAAAACAAAACACATAAAAAATTGGCAACTCATATGAAATTTGGATTATTTTGTCAAAAGGGTCCAGAAATGCATACTCCAATTATTGAAAAACAAATTAAAATTGACATATATATCATGGCCAATTTGGTAAGAATTCAAACACGTATTGCTACAAAAATCCTAGAAAGGATTACATGAATTAGACTGAACTATATATGGCGCAAGGCTTGTATTTGAAAGAGGATCAGAATCTCTTTATTGACAATATTTGAAATAAATTTCTGTTACTTATGCAACTTAATTCTATGTTCCAGGACAACGAGGCATGCCAGAAGCCGGCGGCGGAAGGATGCTTGTTTTTGGGGTGGTGCCATTCTTAACAATGAAAACTGTATCCATACCCCAACTACTATGCCTTTCGAAATGGCAGTGCATGAACCATACCCCTGAAAAATTATAAACATATATAGTTCAGATATTATTAGTTAATTATTATATGTAACTCTGTAATTTAAAAGAGATGACGAGGGAATTTCATCAAACAGTTTTGTGACTAAAAGTTTACCTGGATTTCTTGCAAAGAATCTGATGGCAGCCCATCCTCGACCGCGAACTTGAACAGTGTTGATCAATGGAGGATCAACCAGATTGTAAGACCTTGGATCAGTAACATTGTTAAAATTTCCTGAACCAGAGCCAACCCAGTAAAAGCTAAACCCGTGCAAATGGATTGGGTGATTTCCACCGGCACCAAGTTGTGTTGCTTGCAGCACAATCTCAACTGCTTCACCGTAATTTAGCACAACGGCCCTTGTTCCTTCAGTAGTATTCGTATTCACCCCAGTTAAGTTCCCAGTGAAGTCAAAGAACACAGGGGGATTTTGAGGAAAGTCTCTTGTGAAAACACCATCAATCCTGCCATACCAAAAATTGTAAACCATTAACTAATCAGCATGTGTATATATATAAACTTTGTTGAAAAATAGGAAATGGGTTGATGTTGTATAAATAAAAATTACCTGTTATAGTAAGCTTGGAGAATATCAGTAGTTGGGAAATCAAAACTGACATTGTTCAAACTTGCAAGAAACTTCCTAGGCCCAACACAAGTGGATTCAGTGCAGGGGACAGCGTTTGTGGCGATTGTAATGTAAATTCGCCTATCGATCCGTCGGGGCACATCCAAGGGTGGATTTTGTTTGATATTTATGTTCTTGATTTTGGCAGTGAAGTTATATGCAGCACTTGTATCATTCATCAAAGGCAGAGTTATGGTGTTATTATTTGGCACGCCCACGCTGTTGGTATATTGAAGAATACCCGTAGTGATGAAATTGCTAGGCGTAGCAGCACTGTCGGAGAAAGGCCTCATTGCCATGTAATATTGGCCCATGTTTTGGTTTGCAAAAAGCAGAACATCCATGGTTTGTCCAGGGCTTATCAATATGTAATCGCTTGTGAATCTTTTAACGTAGGAAGCATCTTGTGCAACAACTGTGAGGCTGTGGTTTGTGATGCTGAAGAATTTTGGTTCGTTCATTGCAGCATTGATTATGCGAAGAAGGTACATCTTTTGGTAATCAACTTGCAGACGGAATATTGTATCTGTGATAAAACAAATGTGTCACAATTGTTGGTTTCAATCTCGAAAAATTAATATAATTTGAAGAAAGCCAAAATCAAAACTAAGGAACCATTGGGGCATCCATATGTGTCTCCAAGATTTCCACTGAAAGCATAAGCATCGGCATTGGGTGGAGATTGTCCTGTTGAAAGTGCTGTTGTAATAATTTCCAGGAAATCTCTGTTATACCATGACTCTGTCCATACAAAACAAAGAAACGAAATTAAGATTTCGTATATAACAAAAAAAAAAAGAAACAAATAGTATTATGTATCAGGAACGTCCGTACGAAGTATGATTGTTTGGTCGGCATCAGGCTTTGGAAAAGGATAAGATTCATTCTGAGCGGGTTCAATAATGAAAGCGCCCTGAACAGAACCACGAGTCCAATCACTATGAGCATGCCACCAGAGAGTTCCGATTTCATCACTCAAAATAACTTTGTAAGTGAAGTTTGTTCCTGGTTGAATGGGGCACTGTGTTATGAACTCAGGGCCATCCGACCATGGGTTTCTCGGTTGTTTCACACCATGCCTGCAAATTCAAAGTTTCTATTAATTTAAGTTCCTCCTTTTTTTTTGAAACTGAATTAAGATGAGGGTTAAGAAATTTACCAGTGAATGGTAAAGCCATAGGTTCCTTGATTGTGGACATTAACATAGACTATGTCTCCTCTGTGAACACGAATCTCAGGCCCTGGAAAACTGTCATTTACAACCAACATCGACTTTGTGTTACATAGCTTTGTGAAGTTTGATTCTCGTACCTGCAACCAAAAACAATTATTATTTTTTGCTTTTTTATTCAAAAGAAAATATCTGATCAGAAAGAATTGTTCTTACAAAGAAGTCATAGTAATGATCATCTGCCCTGCAAAGGAACAGAGTACTAAGAAACAAAACCCCTAGCAACCATGGGACAAAACCCTGATTATTCATTAAACCCATCATTTCTCTTTTTGTTGTGTTCTTCAGTTCGTCCCTGCTTAAGTAATTGTTGTTATGGGATCCTTGGGGGTTCATAAATTCAACCATTTATAGCAGAAAGCGTGTCTGAGTAAAGTTTCTTATACTTGGAAAGCATATTAGTTGTTGACTAGTAAAAAAAAAAAATTAAGAAAGAATGTTCAAAAATACATACGAAATCTCAAAACAAGACATAGTGCATTCATTTATTTAATAAACAACAATAAAATGTAATTACTATTAGTATATCAAGATTAATTTCCGTGTTTGTAAATTTGAGGCAGCTACAGCTAGTAGCAGGTAGCAGCCCAGGTCCCATAGCATCTTTTCTTTTGGATTCTAATTTCTTCTACACCTAAAAAACATGTAGAAAGTCAGCCTATATTAATATTATACTAGTGTTTTTCTCTTTCTTTTTTCTCTTTTCTTTATTTTACTAATTGTGCTTGTGGAAAAAAGGGTGTCTTGACTCTTGACGTTGATAAATTTGAAGCGTGCTAGACGCACCCAAACAAGGCGTCTAATTTTTTTTCAAAAGAAAAAAAAAGTAAATTATACAATTAATTTAATGATATGATAAATTATACAATACACTGTCAGTGGAGTTTAGCATAACAAACGGGTTCTGAAAGGTGACATATGTCCCTTAGAGACTAGATTGAAATATTTAAAACTTAAATAATTCAAAAAATGGACATGTGTTAACTCCATAACCCGCTTGTGGAGTTCAAAATTTACACCGTCAGTGTATAATATAATCAACCTAATGATATACATAGTTTATTTTAATTATACTTGTTATCAACTATGGTGATTTAACACTATTAATTAATTAGATTATCTTGATGAGAAGATTATCACAATGATTATATCACTATGATGATTACGAAAATAATACCAAACAGCCTTGAATAATAATAAAGTACTAGTAAATTACTAGTAAGTGAAAAATAATCAGTCATTCAACCTCTTCGATTCAATGTACTAATTTGAATATTTTTGTTAATTATACCAACTAAAACGTGAATTTAGCTTCATGTGGGAGAGAAATTAATTAAGTTTGGTTTGCTTAGGAAAAAAAAATCACCGACACAATTAAAAAACAAGCATCGGTAAAAGTATTCAAAGGAAGATTTATAAAAATATGACCAAAAAGATGGGAAAATGTTATTACTGAGATTAAGCCTGCCGTGTACGACTTCATCAAATCTCCTTTTATATTTTTCTTTTTTAGATAAGTTTGTTAATAAACAAATGATTAGTAGCAAAAGAAATAAACAAATGATTGACGATTGACAATTTGACATAACTAAATTTAAAAAATTATGATGAGATAATGCTTTTATATCTTGTCTTCTTTTCTGCAGACTTTACACTTTGGTCTTAAGCTCTTAGCGTGTCTAAATTTTTCCAAACTGTTTTAATTATGTAATTTTGGAAGTGACAAATTCATCTTAAGACGCGTATATGATCATATATGAATGCGATCTTTAGAAGATGTACAAAAGTTTTTTTTTTTTTTTGTTTATACCTATACATATGCAAGCAAATAGATTATAGAATTAGAATATTGGGTATGAATTTAATACTTAGAAAACAAATTGTTGTAAGTGTGAAAATAATGTGAAAATTGTTTTAAAAAATGTAAGCTCCTGGGTCCTGGCCAATGGCCATAGAAAGCTCACTAGAAGGCAGGGAATGCGAATGCATATGTAAAAAAAGCAATTATATATTCTAAGTTAAAAAATATTATGTTGCACCAACGAAGTTTGGAGGGAATTACTTATAATTACATTATTACTGTAATTAACCGATTACAAAATAAAATTTGATGGTTTGAACTGTGAACTCATGGTATTTATTGGTATTCTTTAAGCTACGCATAGAAAGTTATACAAAGTTTCTTTTTGGCAGAAAAAGTTATTCAAAGTTTCAGTCGACCCTTTTAAGTTTCTGAAATTTACTAACTCAATTTGGCCAAGAAAGTTAAAGGTCCAATTAATCCGAGGAAATTGAATCCAATATATGAACAAAATTCAGAAAAGCTTCAAGTACTTGAAACAAACAAATCTGAAATAAATCAAAACTCAAATTGTATATGACCTAGCTAAACCAAACCCATCAGAAAGGATAACTTAATTATAAGAATGTGTCAAAATTTTACTTTTGATGCATGCATGGAAAACTTGGTGGGTAGGGTAGGCAAAGTGTGAAGGAATATTGAGGGATTATTCTGCAAAATTAGTCCAATTTTGCGACTAATTTTGCAGAACCAAAATGAGTACCAATAAGACTGCCGTAGCGATCTTTTCTAAATCTCATGGCCAAGAATCGTTGAAATCTGATTTTAAAGCAATATATAGTCAATCTTTTCTAAATCTCATGGCCAAGAATCGTTGAAATCTGATTTTAAAGCAATACAATATATAGTCAATGTCATGGGAATTTCATGATCATCTTCTCAACCCCTGGCTCAAGGTATATCTTTAATGATATTGATTGATAGATAGATTTTGCAAACGTTTTTTTGTTTAAGGGGAATAGTACTTTAATTTGTTCATACTTCTAGAGACGCAAACTCTTTCGGCCTCTCTTCGGATCCTTGTCATGGTTTCTAGTGCTTACTCTGTTTCTAGTTTGGTGAGGTGTACCTTGTTCTTTTACACACTCTCGACATTAATGATGCAAAAACTTTAATTACGTGGCAAATTATTAGAATAGTTATCATGTTGATTTCGAACCTGAAACCTATTTAAGTTAAAACAAGATGCTTACAACTTGATCTAACACCTCGTTGGTGTAATAATATTATGTCACTCAATAATTACTTGATCCAAGGCACTTGTTTTCGTTAAACAAGATCTCGAGTCCGAACCTTATAAATGGAGAAAATTATTGTTGAAAAAACTTTACCCCACATAAATCAATCTGACTCGAATAAGATTAACTTGTAAAATATAGCGAAAAAAATAATATTATGCCAATTCGGAGTTCATTAGTATATTCCAAACTACAATAATAATGTTTTAATTTTTACACAATTATCGGGTAAATGTTGGTAAATCTTTATGACTTGTAGCTAAATTCTATTATGTTATGAGCACATTTGGCTAGTTTTGGTGATTATATTTCGATCAATTACAAAAAAAAAAAAAGTAATAATAACAATAAATAATAGATTTGAAATATCACACATATATTAAAACCAATGATTAATTCATCTAAAATTTAGTTAAAAGTACTTAAAGATATGACCTAAACTCTTCATTAATTATATTTTTCTTCTCCCTTCCGCAACTCTCCATTATAGGGTATATATATGTGGAAAGAAAAGAAAAAATTATATCCATTTTCTAAATATACCACTTATTATGAAAAAAAAACAAAAAAAATGAATCTTCCACTTATTTTGAAAGAGAGGGAATAAAAAAAAGTCAAATTTCACCTTTGAGCAAAATGAATTGTAATATAAAATTCCAAATTAAAATATGTTTGAGAGATAGAAATTAGGCACACGCATCATCATATAATACGCTAATTATAATTAGTTATTTAACAAACATGTGATTAGAAATTTTAAAAAATGTTAAATAGGCCCTTTTTGAAGAAAGCAAAGGAGTGTAATCTCACAAGAAAGTTGATGCAATCTTGATATATCCTTGCATATGTGTAATTTGAACTGTCCATCCTATTCCGTTAGTCATGAAAATTGACCCATGAGATCGCTTTCGATATACTCCTTTTGGTTTAATTGGAGAAGCAATTGACCAAAATCTTAATAGTCCAACTCTAATCAAATTGAAAGGTTCGCCCAGAAGGGCACCGCACATTCCTTTACGGATAGATAACCAAAATTGACAATTCAAAATACAACACAACTATTGAAGTCTTCCACCAAAAAAAGAAAATACAATAGAAGTCAATTCATACATTAAATATATAGATTTTCTTCAAATTAAAAAAGAGTAGTTATATATAGACTTTTCTTGGGTGAGATTACATGTATAAAGTTACAATTCCACTACTAATTTTCCATCTCTTTCAAGTGCCCAATCAAGAGATTTGGAGTTTACTTATGTGCAATGTTCAAAATTGTATTCTCTTTCCCACTCTATTAAATTGTCAAATTCGTACACGTCTTTTATATATAATATATATAAAAACACTTTATCTTTACGTGAGAAACAGACAATTTTAATGATTTAATTTAATTATATAATTGACAAAAAGAAGAAAAATGAGTACAATTATTAATGGATTGCAATTTTATTTCACAGTGCTCCAATCGAATAAGATCATGACATATCAAGATCAAATTAATAAGATGAAAATGAAATCAAACAAGTATACTATTAAAAATTCAGATTTTCCTTGAGAAGAGTACATAAATCATTATTGACTGAATTTCAAATAAAAAATTTTGTTATCTTGTTCTCAATATGCTTGTTAAAATTACTAATCAATATATTCAGCGGTGCTTATCCAATCTCAGTTATCCTGCTTCTAATTAAGTTCCCGGACAACGCGGCATGCCGGCCGGCGGTGGAAGGATGCTTGTTTCTACGGTGGTTCCGTTCTTCACAATGAAAACAGTGTCCATACCCCAACTACTATGCCTTTCAAAGTGACAGTGCATAAACCAAACTCCTGAAAAATAACAAATAGAATGCATCATTTAATTGTGTCAATAACTTTAATTTAATTAATTAATAACTTTTTGACCAAGTAAAAGAGAGGGGTTTGTTCCTTCAATATTTAATTGAACTCTTACCAGGATTAGTTGCAAAAAACCTAACAGCTACCCATCCTCCACCAGGAACATGGACAGTGTTAATTAGAGGTGGATCAACCAGGTTGTATGACCTTGGGTCAGTCACATTGTTAAAGTTCCCTACACCAGTCCCAACCCAATAGAAACTATAACCATGCAAATGAAGTGGATGACTTCCACCAGCACCAAGATTTGTTGCTTGGAAAACCATCTCAATTGCTTCACCGTACTCCACAACAATTGCCCTTGTCCCTATATTTGCTTGCGTATTGAAACCCGTCAAGTTCCCGGTGAAGTCATAGAATACCGGTGGATTTTGAGGAAAGTCTGGCGTGAATACACCGTTGGTAGTCCTGTCAAAATAAAAGAATATAAGTTTGTTTACACTGGATGTAAGTGGATCCCTCCTCTAATTATTATTATGTATAAGTCAAGAAATATTACCTATCGTAGTATGCTTGGAGAATGTCAACACGTGGGAAGGCAAAACTGACATTGTTCAAACTTGCGAAAATTCTATTAGGCACGATGCATGTTGAGGAGTTGCATGGTGCGCTATTTGTGGCGATTGCAATGTAGACTCTCCGATCAATATCTTTCGGTACGTTCAATGGCGGATTTTGTGTGACATTTGAGTTCTTGATTCGGCTAATGAATGTATTTGCAGCATTCGAATCATTTCTTCGGGGCAATGTTATCATGGAAGCATTCAATCCGCCCTCGCTATTTGTGTATTCGAAAACACCGGTAGTGATAAAATCGACAGGCACAGCTGCGGCGTCAGAGAAAGGCCTAGTTGCCATGTAATATTTGCCCATGTTTTGAGTTGCAGAGACCAAAACGTCCATAGTTTGCCCTGGGGTTATCATTATATAATCGGTTGTAAACCTTTCAACATAGGAGGCATCTTGTGCAACGACTGTGAGGCTGTGGTTTGTGATGGCAAAGAATTTCGGTTCATTCATCGCAGCATTGATAATGCGGAGAAGGTAAGTCTTCTCGTAATCAACTTGCATCCGGAATAATGTATCTGCAATGGGTAATTAATTAATTAGTACAAATTATGAGTAAATATTGGTCAGGATTCACATATGAATGGTGCATGTCATACATCATAAAAGAGATATGATGAAAGAATGACATATATACACTAAGGATCCAAAAAACTACTTAGTCTCTTTTGGATTCAAATTAGTGTCTAACATATATATATGAGCAGCGTGGTGGGCCTTGAGTGCCAGGTTCCTCTTAAAATATGTATAACAAACTAATGGTAAATCTACAATAATTAAATTGGAGGGGAAATATAAATATATGTACCATTGGGGCATCCGTATGTGTCTCCTACATGTCCATTGATAGCATAAGCATTTGGTTGGCCTGGAGGGATGCCGGTTGAAAGGGACTGATCGATGATTTGCTTGTAGTCTCCATTAATGTACCATGATTCTGTTAATACAATAAATTAATTAGTGTTATATATATATTCTTATAATTCAATCCATTTTTTGAAGTTGAAAATTAGGTAGAGATCGTCCTTACGAAGCATGATAGTTTGATCGGCATCAGGTGTGGGAAATGGATAAGTTTCATTTTCAGCCGGTAAAATGATGAAAGCGCCCTGGACGGAGCCACGAGTCCAGTCACTATGAGCATGCCACCACAGAGTTCCAATTTCATCAGATAATATAACTTCGTAAGTGAAGTTTGTTCCTGGTTGAATTGGGCATTGTGTTACGAACTCAGGGCCATCTGACCATGGATTTCTTGGTTGTTTCACACCGTGCCTGCAAAATTAAATTCATTTCATTTCATTTCAAAATTAAAATATTTGATGAGATCAGCAAGAAAGTGAAAAAAAAAAGAAATGAGTTATAAAATAATTAATTAATTACCAGTGAATTGTAAGGCCATGGTTTCCTTGATTGTGCACATTAACATACACAGTGTCCCCTCTACGAACTCGAATTTCAGGCCCAGGATAACTGTCATTCACTACCAGCATCGTCGTTGTGTTGCATAGCTTTGTAAAGTTTGACTCACGAACCTGTGCAACCAAAAAGGAATTAGGCGCTTTGTTTAATTGTAGATTGAAAGCATTTTCTATTTTCATTCTTTTTTAAAATATCAAAGAAATCAAATAACCGCATATCTAGTACATGAAAATAGGTAGTATACTATTAGATTAGATAATAAAAATTATGATAATGAAGTGAAATTGTCAAATTAAAAAATAAAATTATTTTTTCGAAATTCTAAATTAGAGATATGAAATACTAGAATGTGTATTAATTGATTAAAAATAAATAAAGATAAACACAATATACTTGACTAAAACAAAAATACACTTACAAAGAAGTCGTAGTGATGGACGTCTGCCCTGCAAAGGAGCCAACTACTTAGAAATAAAAAGCCTAGTAACCAAGGCATAAAACCTTGATTCAATAAACCCATTTCAATTTTTTTTTTCTTTGTGCTTGTATCTCAATTCTCAAGGTATGGATTGAAAGTCACTTGGATCTCTTTTTGAGATCTTTGGGTCATAAATTCAACAATTTATAGAAAGAAAACGCTTATTCCCTTTCGAAGCTTCTTCCCGGAAGGCAAGTTACATTATATTGACCGGTGGGGGAAAGAATGTTCTAAAATGTACAACACAATACAATAGTCCGCGCCCAACAAGTTAGATTTCATCATGATGTTATAAAATATCAGACAGTAGACCTCATGAGCATCTAACGGATTATATAATTAACTTATTTTGGAACTATATAAAAAATGTAAAAAGTCAAGTCGGCGGATCTATATGTTCAATTATAATAATAATTAATAAAAGAGGAAACCAAAAAAAAAATATTATAATAAAAGAGAGTATTATATATATAATATATATAATTTTTTTTCTATAGTTTCCTTAACTTATGGTTGTGGAAAACCGTTTGTCTTATAATGACGATCAATTAATTAATGTTGATCAAGGAAATGGGTAAGGATTTGATCAAGACGTTATTTAATTATTAAGTGTCTCTGTCTGAGAGGTATGTTTGCTCATTTGCATAAGTTCCTTGTGCCATAATGTTTATTAAGTCACTATTTTTCTTTTACTACTAGAGAGAGAAAGAGGAGAGGTTATGAATTTTTTTTTTTTTTTCTAAAAAGTAAATGCCTTTATGTTTCACAAAATATATATATTAACACAAAATCACTCTACTCCTAATTTTAGCTCTGTTTATGCAATCTGTTACTCTACTGTCAGTATATATTATAATTTTCTAAGAAATTACATATGTCAACCTTTAACTCCACTAATTATATATTTATAGTGAGAGTCTAGGAAATAATTTCCATATATCTTAAACCATATATTAAGATGAATGTATCATATCTTAATGAATGTATCATATCTATTAAGCAATTAAAGTTTGTTTGGTAGAATCAAAGAAAATCCATTAATTTAGACATTGATTATCCCTTCGAATGCTATCACTTCGAGATTAGCCTACCTTTTAGGACTTTACTAAACTTTATCAGATTCGGTTGTCGGGTAGTAGTGAGCACATTATTATTTATATATTTCATGTGTTCTAGCTTTTTTGCTTATTTTTTTTTGTTTTTTTTTAGGCCAAGACTTTTTGCGTATGAATTATGAAATTCTTGACGCGTCTAAAATAAATGCTCAAAGGTAAAATGATGCAAACCGGCCTCTGTAGTTCTTTTGAGTATATTTCAAAGTTTACTTGCAACTTTCTTTCTAGAATAAGAGTTTTTTTTTTTTTTTCTCTCTCTCTAGAATAAGAGAGTTAGTTACAGGTAGCACTATACATTTGAATCAATCTAATAAGTTTGAAATATTAGTTACCACATCAAAGTCTATAAAATACGTAGACATGCAAATCTTTAGACAGTTGATTATTTTGAATTTTTGACTTTCATGTTATTAATTACAATATTATTATGAGCTTTATTTTCCTCTCTTGTGATCAAATTTGGCGGAAAAAAAGAAGATTGATTCCTCTTTTGGTTAAGCAAATGAAATAGCATGTACGTAGCTAGACAAAGACCATTGAAAGCAAAGAAAAAAGTCCTATTGCAAAACAGAATGTTATTATAGAATTATTATAATCAAAATAATAAATCAAATTTTACTTCCCACGGGCGCCAATTTTATTCTGGAATTATCGTGGAGGTGAAAGATGAAACAATTATAACCACAACTTTCAATCTAAAACACTAAAAGTAATAGGAAAATATTTTTTCCTCCGCCTAATTCTAGTGCATGTTATCCCGCATAATAATTAAGGTAGGTTTAGACCGAATTTCAAATAAGGAAAAATTTCAAATTAAATCTTTGATTTTAGGATATAACTGAATAACGTTTTAGAAATCATAGTAACTTCTTCCAATATACAAACTAGAGACGCTTAAATTATTGTAATTAAAACTTTGTTTTAGAGATGTTCTCAAAAAAAAAAAAAATCGTTTTAGAGATCATAGTTTTGCTTCCGGAATAACTCCCACAAACCATACGTGTTGTGACTTTTTTTTTTTTGGTGAAAACGTGTCGTGAGTTGTGACTTTTCATAATTCTACTTATAATTCCAAATTATTTATTTGTAAATTACACCATGATTTAATTAATTAACTCCGGAATTATTGGCTTGACTAGGACAAAAGAAGATAAGCACCCACCATCAATTCTTTTTTTTTTCCTACAATTTCTTGATCTCTGAAAGTTGAATAATGATATATACATGAATATATCGAGTTGGTCGGGATCCATGAATAAAATGATACTATCAGGCTTTTCCTATTGCTTTCTCAAAAGTTGACAATCAATCAAGCTTTTTTTTTTTTTAAGACTAAAAAAAATGTCTCTCGTTTGAATTTACGCCAAAAAGAAAATTAGAGAAAAATGTTCACGTCAAGGAACAGAATAGCTCACCATTTCTGACTTTTGGGATTCTTCCGATTATTTCATCCATGGCAGTCCAGACAAATGAAAAAGACTGGCATTGTTTTTATTATCTCTTTATTATCCTTATCTTTCTCATACTTATTATAATTGATCACTTTGTTAAGAAAACTTGACATGTGTGTCAATTTGGTCCATTAAAAAACCCTAATAATTACTCCATATAAACATGTATAACAATGTATCTGTAATTATTTTGGATACAAAGTTATGAGATTGCAATCCAAAAAAATGCACCACTAGGAGGCTGCTACCTGCTACCTGCTAAAGCCTAAAGTCACTGTCGCCTCTTATCCACAGTCAAATTTTAATAATTTAAATTTAATAATTATTACAATTTATCATTTTGTTCATAAAACTTGACATTTGATTCAATTGGGTCTATTAAAAAACCCTTAATAAACATATTTAACAACTTGGTGCAAAAACAAAACATGTTTAAAAACTAAAAGGACAGTCTAATAGTGAAGAGCTTGAACCTCCAACAGGAGACTTTAGTTCAAATCTTGCAATATGGGTGAATTGAGATGATATCAGTAAACATTGTGGATACAACAAAGTTGTAGTAAAAAAAAAAAAAAAGTAATGAGATAGGAATCCAAGAAATGCAACAAGTAAAGGCGGCTACCTGCTAAAGCCATTCTTGTGACCCTTTTCCTGGTTTTTGCATTTATTTTGTGAAAAAACTAAAAAGCAAAAGAATAGAAAGGAAAATTTGTTAGAATCAAATTTTAATAATTGAAATTATAGCCGTCGTACATTTTTGTTATCCTTCGTAATAAGAGGAAGAAAAGAAAAGTCGTTTGGGGCACCTACCTTGTCCTTACCTATACAGTACAATTAGACTTCATTTTCAATAGAGCAATTAGGTGAGAGACAATAGCATATTTTATCATATTTGATTTGACTATGACTTGGTTTTCAGATTCTGGAAAGTAGGCTTGTCTCAAACATGATATAGATTTGCAAACTTTCCTATGTGGATTTGATACAGAACTTTCTGTTTTTCCAATAGTCAATTACGGACCTCCCAAGCAAATGACTTGAGCAATTATAGAAATTAGTACTTATCAAAGGGTGCTTTTATAAATAAGAAAATACATAAATACCAAAAGAATTACAAAGGGGTGACCTGAAGAAGCAGAACACAGATTAAACAAAGCATGGGTTCACAAAAACTGGGGATTATCTTATGTTTATCAGGGCTTTTGTTCCTGAACCTGCTCGTTTTTTCCAGAGCTGATGTCCACTCCTATGAATTGTTTGTAAGTTTATTGCTTCTTTTCCATTGTTTTTTTTTCTTTAATTTTTGGTCTTCCGTTTGGGTTTTCTTTTGGTGAAACTTCAGTTTGGGTTTGTTTGTTATTATGGATTTAATTTAATATGTGGTTTCAGCTAGAAGAAGCAGAGTTTACAAAGCTGTGTAGCACAAAGAGCATCTTGACCGCAAATGGCAGTTTTCCAGGGCCAGAGATTCGGGTCAGCAGAGGGGACACAGTTTTTGTCAATGTCCATAATCAAGGAAGCCAAGCTGTTTCCATGGTTTGGTGAGATTTCAGTTCAAAATCATAAGATAATTAATCAAGTTTTTCTTTTAGGGGGGGGGGGGGGATTTATTATTAACTAAACTTTTCATTCTTGTGAAATTTGGTAGGGAGGGTATCAAGCAATCAATTACAGGTTCAGATGGTTTGATTCAGCCTGGGAAAAACTTCACTTACGAGATAAAATTATCTGATGAAATCGGAACTCTTTGGTGGCACGCCAAGAGTGCCTGGGCTAGCGCCACCGTCCACGGTGCCTTTGTCATCTTGCCTGCCGCCGCTGAATCTTATCCTTTCCCACCCCCTGATGCAGATCAAACCATCGTACTTGGTAATTATATAGATAATATTCTTCTTTTTCTGCTTTTATTTCTTTGATTAATGGATTTTAAACTTATTGTGTATACATATATATATATATATATATATATATGATTTTTTTTTTCCGTATCAGGATCATGGTATAAACAAGAGTTGACAGAAGCTAATGCTCCTGGGAAAGCTGATGCTTTCACAATCAACGGCCATCCTGGAGAAACATATGGCTGCAGCAACGGTAAATATATATAATTAAAATTAATTTGAGTAGTAATTAATTTTGATTTTGGGGAATAACAATAACAATAATAATATAATTTAAAAATTGCAGATTCAACATACGAGCAGCAAGTAGATTACCAAAGTGTTTATCACCTTCGAATTGTAAATGCGGCTTTGAATGAGACAATGGAGTTTGGCGTGGAATACCACATGTTCACAGTTGTGGGACAAGATGGGGCTTACACCACAAGGTCTTTCGCCGATTCTCTCACCATTGCTCCTGGCCGTACAGTTGATGTTCTGCTCTGCGCCGACCAAAATCTTGGCCATTATTTCATCACTGCTAAACCTTCCTCCGGCAACCTTCTTACCACCGGAATTATACGATATACTACTACTAGTACTGGTGTTTAATTAATTTGATATATGAATGGATGACAGTACCATATATTTTCTCTACTCCCAAGTGTTATAGAGTTTGTTTGTTGTTAATTACCCAAATAAAAGATTCATTAGGGCAATCAAAAAAAAAAAACACCATATTATATCAATGCCCTGGGCTGATTTCAACAATTTATGCTGGATTTTGTAATAATTTGTCCTATTTGTCTTGTTCAAAAATTGTTTTCTTTTGTTTCATTCCATTTCAAATTAAGATGATCATGCAATTATTAATTAGAGATTCATTGGACCATTGATATATAGATGAGAAGAGAGTTCCAGAGAGCTGAAACGTACGTCTGCAAAAAGCCAAAAACTAAACAAAACAGTAGATGAAATTCAAACTCTAAAAAAGCCACAAAAAACAAACAAAGCATAATGAAAGCAAAGGTCCAAGCAATATTCAATTTTCTTCAATAATCATCAAATACAAGGAAACAAAAAATCTACTTCAATTTATTTTCGGCTTATACATAATCCTAATTGCGTTACCTTGTTTTTGGGCTAGAGCAATACGGGCTTTGCTCTATGGGATGGACTTGTTGGGTTTTAGGACCCTCCTTGTTTTAGTGGATATACTCATTTAGGACCTGCTTTTACTATAAAAAAATTAATAAAGGGAGTTGAAAAAATAAAGGGTGTTAGCCCAACTGCAACTTAACCCTATTTTCGGTTTTCTTTCTCATGTTTCTCCCTCTTAGAGTCAAAAGTAAAAAATCAAGGGAAAAGGCTTAAAAAACATTTACCTCCCTCAGCTATAGGGCTGTCCAAAACCGATTCGAACCGAAAGAATCGACCAATTTTTTCGGTTTCGGGTCATTTGGATCGGTTCTTTCGGTCCATCGGTGTCTCGGTCTAAAACCGATTTAATATTCGGTTTCTCGGTCCTAAGGTCGGTCCCAAATTTAGAGAACCAAACCGGACCGAGAAACCGAATAGATATTTTTATATAATATGTATTTAAAATATATTATATATGTTTTTATTATATATAAATAAATAAAATTTAAAATATATTATATATTTTATATAAATATAGTTAAAATATATTATATATGTTTTTATTATATATAAATAAATAAAATTTAAAATATAGTTTAAATATATTTAGAGAACCGAACCGATCCGAGGAACCGACCTAGTCGGTTTCATGTCGGTTCCAAGTCTCCTCGTATCGGTCTTCGGTCCCAAAAATAATCCCTCGATTCTAAAGTGGAACCGACCCGAATGGACCGACCCGAATCGATGGACACCCTAGTAATAAAGAATATATAGGCCTTTTTCTCTTTTTGTTGGAATGAATAATCATAGAAAGAATGGTTATTTCTGGTGCTTCTTTATTGTATGATGAAACAAGTGATTCGTTTGAATGGTTGCTTAAGCTATTTCTTAGATCTATGTCTGAAAAGAGGCCAAAGACGATTTCGACAGATCAAGATCCTGGAATGAGTGAAGCAATTGCAGTGGTGATCCCTGAGTCATATCATTGATTATGTGTGTACCATTTAGGGAATAATGCCTATAAGCACCTTAACCATCTATATAAGAGTTCAAATTCTTTTGGCTATGAATTCAACAAACTCATATAATATGAATATGAAAGAAAAAGAATTTCTGAAGGCTTGGGAGCCTATGCTTGAGACATATGGGCTTCGAGAAAATAAATGGCTACAAGATACAATTTGCTTTATAAATGACTACAAGATACAATTTGCTTAACTATTTGATATTATTATCCCCTGTTATTTTAGGTGGCTTATGCCTTATATAGATAAAACGCTAGCCATCTCCTGATCGTGTCGTCAGCAATCATAAAATAATCCCCACAAAATCCTAACTAAGTAGATAGGGCAAGTAGGTGTCGAATCCCACAGAGAAGGGTAGTAAACTTTATCCCAATAGTAAATCTTTTCTGGAGATTACTTTTAAAACAGAAAACAGGGGATTAAACAGATTAATTAAAAAGAAAGCAATTAAACTAAAAACAAAACAAAGTAAATTAAATCTAGATCTGTAGCAAATTAAGAAAGCAGACAATAATTAAAAGGTATACTTCTTCTCCAGTGGTAGAAATCAATCAAATTAACTATGGATCCTTGATTTAAAAGATGAATTTAATATTTTATTGTCGATGACAATTGGTCTAGGGAAACCCTAACATGTATATTAGATAAAAGGTCTCTTTTCCAGCTTAATTTATCCCTTTTATTCCTTCAGCAATCGATTACCCTTTTTAGGGCTTAAAAGATTACTTAAGAACAAAGCATTAAGAACAATTTCCATACATGCATAACAAG
>AWWV01014170.1:0-22213 GCA_001974805.1 Corchorus capsularis | reverse complement strand
GATTGATAACAAAGACAAAAGGCAAAATAAAATAGTACGTTGGAAACAAAAAGCCAAATTGACTTTCTTATAATTTAATACACACATTATATAATTAAGATTAAAAAATAATGAAATAATTAAAATATTATTTAGTAATGGTAATTTAGAAATATGTTTTAAAGAAAAGGGTACAATTGGAAATATATTTTAAAAATAAGGGTACAATCGGAAAACATAAAGTTTCCCCTTATTCGTACTTTTATATATAGTATAGATATAAATTAATAAAATTTAAAATATAGTTTAAATATATTTAGAGAACCGAACCGATCCGAGAATCCGAGGAACAGGCCTAGTCGGTTCCATGTTGGTTCCAAGTCTCCTTGGGTCGGTCTTCGGTCCCAAAAATAATCCCTCGGTTCTAGAGTGGAACCGACCCGAACCGATGGACACCCCTACTCAGCTATCTCAAAAAGAACAATGTGCCTCCTAAACTATTTTTTATCCAATACAGTAATTACAACATCCACTTTATTTTTTAAATTACTAGAATACCTTTGATATATATAACTCAAAAAATCTCTCATTTCTTTTTCTTTTTTCTATTGTTAAGCATCAAATTTGAGATAGCCAAGCCCATTTAAACATAAATATCCCAACTTTTTTTTTACCATAGCCAAAAATATTAAAAATTCCATATTTCCCTATTTTCACAAAAATACCCACATCCATAAACCTTGGTAGAAACCCATCATGTTGATATTGGCCATTAACACATCACACACATATAAAAAGAGTCCAATACATAACATACACAAAAATAGCCCCAACACATGAAAAGGCCAACACATCTCTTTTCCATATAAGTGGTCCAACGGCCCACCAATAACAACCCAAGCCCACTAGACCCAGTGTTGAAAAAACCGAACCGGAGGCAGAACCGGAATGGTGTCCGGTTCACGGTTTAACCGGTTCAATCGTCCGATTTGACTTCATTTCTTTGAAAGTAATTGACCCGGTTTTTCTCCCGGTTCGCGGTCTAACCGATTCAACCGACCGGTCTGGTCCAATTTTTTCAACACTGACTAGACCATCATACGACAAAAGAATCTCGCATAACAACAAAGGTTTACCCATCATGTTGCATGGCAGAAGAGGCTTGCAACACTACTCAAGGGGAAGCTTTAAACACCGCAGCAAAGATGCTACATGAAACATCTAAACAAAGGCAGTAATTATTACTCATGATAAGTATTTACATATTTATTTACATGACCAAAGTTTGGTTACTGCAACAAAACACACTAATTTGCAGCATAACAACGTGGACCAAGATCACGACACGGGAAAACCTTATGAAGATGTGGCTTAGAGACGTGTGAAAGTGGGAATCCTGTCAGGGCTATTTTTGGAAGGGACAACTTGCTTGGAGGTTGCTCACGACTTCAGAGATAACGCCATGGCAGCAAAGGGAAAAAATCTCCGCTGCAGTGCTGACTTGCTGCAACTGTCGAGAATCTCAACGGCTAAAGTATGGCTGGCGATGAAGTGGACTTGACACCCTTAAAAGCAACGAGAATTCAAAAGGAGAAAAAGAATATTTGTTCATATTCCCGATACGGAAGATGCCATGGCAGAGTTGGTAAAGTTCTCCGGCGGAAATCATGCCACAAATGGTATTGTACCCCAGTAGAGGGCCTATAAATAATCACGGTCTCCAATTCATCTTGAACAATTTTCATCTCCAGAAATTCCTTTTGTTCTTAACAACACTGTCAAATCGCATTTTTTTTTAATTTCTTTCCCTTAAAAAGTGTTCCCACCTTTTCTTCCAAGCCTTTTTTCCACAATGTATATCTCATTCATTTGAGTTGAATTAATGGAATTTTTCTCTTCATTTGTGATTTTCATAAATTCCTCTGTTATTGGATTCGAAAAATTGGGCATGAAAAGACTCAAGCTTAAAGAAAAGAGAGAACCATTAAAAGAAACCCATAGTTAATTCTTGACTAGTCAGTGTCGTCACTTTGACGGACGTCGTGGGGGTGCTAATCCTTCCCTACGCGTATCCGACTCCCGGACTCTAGACTCTGGTTAAGTAGACCTTATTAGGTTTAGTGTTACCTTTGCAAAGCTTAGGTTAATATTTGGCTTAGTAACATGGATAGATGGCTAATCACACCTAGGTAAAAAAGATTAGTGGCGACTCCTGGAACATCAGTAAGGGGGATCCTCCCACAAGTCGTTGACGACAGGGTCCCCCGGACCCGCACATTGCGACACTCCCCCAGTTGGGTTTTGTGTTGCGTTCCTTTGCGGGGCATTTCCACCATCTGGCAGTTTGGCACCTACTTGCATCTTAAGAGTGTCCACCATTTGTAGGACGCGGGCAAGTTCCATCTGCCGTAGGTTTCGGTCGCCGAGTTTTGTTGGTTATGCTCGGCAGAGGATTCGACATGTTCTTCTTGGACATCAACAAATTCCGCAGGTACAGTCTGATGCGCCAAGGGCTTATCATGGCTTAGAAGGACACATTGGAGCCAATGAAGATCAAGGAGATGTCATCGATGCTAGCTTGGAGGAGCTTAGAGATGGAAGCACTTGTGACCGGCCATTGCTTGGAGAAGCCGCGCACCACCGGCCACATGACTCGACCATGCCCGGACACCACCGGCCACATGACTCGGCCATGCCCGGACACAACCGGCCACATGACTTGGCCATGCCCGGCCACAACCGGTCACATGATCCTTTAACTATACCGTTGGATCCAATAACAAGGGCTCGAGCTAAAAGGTTTAAGGAAGCTTTAGTGCGCTTTATAAGATCTCATCTTGAAGAATTGAAGACCATTGAAGACTCATTGGGCCGATTTGAAGACCACACACCAAGGAATATTCCAAATGATTCCATGGTGTGTACCATGTTATCCATCGATGAGCATTAGGCTTAGCATTGTGTAATTCGGCCATTGGGGCCTTTATTCTATCCTAGGTTAGTTATTTATTTAGTCTAGAAGACATTGGGTTGGGCCTTGTTTGACTAAGTCCTTGCTTAATTATGTAATGTTATTTACTTTTCCTAGTAGGACAAGGAGTAGGCTATTTCCTTGTTCCATCCTTTATGTATTGCCGCCCCTTATAGGGATTGGAGTAGGTTATGCGCCAACCCCTCCCCTATATAAGGGCTCTTTTATCTCTTGAAAACATAAGTTGAGTTGATTAATAAAAGTTGAGGATTATTTTCCCAAATTGATTATCTTAGCTTCATTGTTCTAGTTTGAGCAAACTTAGGGTTCTTCAATCTTGTAGAGTCCTAGCAAACAATAAGGTTGTGATTGCTTAATTGTTTGTGAATCTTGTGATCTTAGGTGTTCAAGTGCAGGTCGACTTGGAGGTCTAAGGCCGACGAACGAAGGAAGATTTATCAAGTGAAGATTGTCGACATACTCATCTAGAAGTTTGGTGATTCAAGTTGATCTTAGACGAGTCTCTAAGGTGGATTTGGTCCGATATACAACTAGATTTGTATCAATTGGTAATCAGAGCTTAGGTTTATCATCTTCAATCGGTAAATCTATCTTTTTACTCATCATTCATCACATCGATTTCACCCACACACTCATCGCACCACCCTTATTGAAAATCCAAAAAATCAGCAACTTTGAAAATTCATAGCCGATTCATCTTACATCTTTTTGCTTTGAAATTTCATATTTGAGTCCCTTATAACTAGTAGTTATATCGAAAAATATAAAAAAAATAAAAACAAATTTCGACAGAAACTTGTGATTTTTTTTCTGGATTCGTTTGAACTCGGAAAGCTATGAAATTTGAGATTTAGACTTCTTTTGGTGTGATCTTTCTGGGAAAAATATTGAAAAAAATAAAAAAAAATCTGTGCTGTTATCGATTTTTTTCCAGAAACTAGGGTTCTTAGTTTGGGAGATTTGGGGATTAGGGTTTTCATGTGCAATTGATCTAATTAGTTGCAATAACTCGAATTGATTGTGTAATTGAGATTCTTGGGTTGCTTTTGCTGTGAATTGTGCTTTGATTTGAAGAATTTCAGGTCATAAACCCTATTGGAGACAAGTGGTACAAAATTGGAATTAAGTGGTACTAGGGTTTTCTAATCGACTTGATTATTTGAATTGTGTTTGAATTGAGTTTTGTGCAGCAACTTTGGAGAAGGAATTCGACATCAAGAGCCTGCATAAGTGGTTTGGTTTGGTTTAAGATCACTTTCCTTTGATTCACAACAATTTTGCTACTAATTGTTTGTTTCTCAAGTAGGTCACGAGAAGAAAGGGGTGCTATAAGAGTTGCTCTTATTAGGCCTATTGAAGCTAGTAAAAGGCATAATCTTGTGAGATCATTAAGAGAGTAGTAGGACCGCCAATCCATAGGATTTGAGTACAAACACGAGAGCACAAGTCAAAGGTATAATCACACACACACACTTGTGAGGATTTTTACTACTAATTTTTGTTCTTTGTGTAGGTACCATGGAGGGCCAACAAGGAGAACAAAATCAAGCCAACGACTTGGCTGCCATGTTGCAAACTATGATACAAAGAGTGGATACCATGATTGATAAAATACAACGAGTAAAAGAGGGTAATTTTACTCTAGATTCTAGTGGGGGTAGTGTTGATAAAAGGGACAATGATGGGGCTGCAATTGATGATGGTGATGAGTTAGCTTCACTTAGTTTGGTAGCTAGTAGAACTTTGAGAGCCTATGTGAAAGGGGATGTTCAAAGGGAGAATTTGTTTCACACTAGGATGTATGCGAATGGGAAGCCTAGTAGTGTGATTATAGATGAAAAGAGTTGTAAAAACATAGTTAGTGACTATTTGGTGAAAGAGTTACAACTACCTACTTCTAATCATCCTAAACCCTATAGCTTAGGTTGTTTCAATGATAGAGAAGACATTAGTGTTAACAAACAAGTTTTAGTTTCTCTTTCTTTGGGCAGGTACAAAGGAGATGTTTTGTGTGATGTCTTACCCATGCAAGCATGCCATGTACTACTTGGTCGACCATGACAATTTGACAACAAAGTTCAGCATGATGGAGAGACCAACAAGTATTCTTTCATGTGTGGTAAAAAGCCTCTTACTTTAATTCCTTTATCACTTCAAGAAGCTTTAAAAGATCAAATTAAAGTGAGAGATGATTTTGCTAAATTGGATGCTGAATTTAGGGCTAAAGAAAAGAGTAAATCTGAACCTAAAATTGATGATTGTTTTGATCATAAAACAGCCTTAGTTGCAAAGAATGTTTTAGATGTTGTCTGCAGTGATACTAAACCTAATTTGAGTGTTGTTTGCAATGACACTAAATCTATTTTGGATGCTAATTGTGATAAAAACAAAGCTGTTTTGGTTGATCATAGCATTGCAAATAATTCTATTGTGGTTGATCATAGTATTACAAATAATTCTGTTTTGGATGATCATAGCATTGAAAATAATTTTGTTTTGGGTGAAGAAAAAGAGATTTCCAAGAAAGTTGTTAAGGAGTGTATGTTAACTACTAAGAGTGAGATTAAGAATGCTTTGAATGATAATTCTGTTCTAATCTTGTTTTTACTTAAAAATACACTTGTTGCTACTAACGACTTGGAAAGAGAACTTCCAAGCAACATTGTTTCTCTTTTGAGTGATGTTGTAGGAATTGGAGTTGTTTTGATATAAGGAGGCAATACCATTGCTTCTTTTTGTAAGAAAATTCCTAGAGGATTGCCATCCATTAGAGAAATTGAACTCGCTCCATATGGTGTGCGATTTATTCAACACGAGTTCATAGAGAGCTTTCCTTATGTTGTGCGATACAAACAAGGTAAGGAGAATGTGGTAGCCGATGCTTTATCAAGGAGGTATGTCTTACTTTCCATGCTTCATTCTAAGTTTCTTGGTTTTGAGTATATTAAGGAATTATATGCTAGTGATGTTTATTTTGGTGAAATATTTAAAGCATGTGAAAATTCTGGATTTGGAAAGTATTATAAGCATGATGGATTTTTGTTTAAGGAATCTAGAATGTGTGTGCCTTCTTGTTCTTTGCGCATCTTGCTCTTGAGGGAATCGCATGAAGGGGGTTTGATGGGTCACTTTGGAGTTGATAGAACATATGACATATTGCATGAACACTTCTTTTGGCCTAAGATGCGACATGATGTAGGGAAGTATGTTGCTAGTTGCATTGTTTGTTTGCAAGCTAAATCTACATCTCAACCGCATGGATTGTATACTCTTTTGCCTATTCCTCATGAACCATGGACTCATATTAGCATGGACTTTGTGTTAGGTTTACCTCGTTCTAGGAGAGGTATAGATTCTATCTTTGTGGTTGTTGATAGGTTTTCTAAGATGGCACACTTTATTGCATGTACTAAAACGGATGATGCCATTAATGTAGCTAATTTATTCTTTAAGGAAATTGTTAGACTACATGGAATGCCTAGGACGATTGTAAGTGATAGAGATGATAAGTTCTCAAGTCACTTTTGGAGAACTTTATGGGCTAAGTTAGGTACTAAGTTGTTATTTTCTACTACTTGTCATCCTCAAACCGATGGTCAAACCGAGGTAGTTAATAGGACTTTGTCTACTTTGCTTAGGGCTTTAATTAAAAAGAACTTAAGAACTTGGGAGGATTGTCTACCTCATGTCGAATTTGCATATAATAGAAGCATACATAGCACCACTGAATATTCACCTTTTGAAACTGTGTATGGCTTTAATCCTTTAACCCCATTGGATTTGTTGAGTTTACCTTTGAGTGTGCAAGTCGACATGGATGGACAAAGGAAGGCCGATTATGTTAGAGAACTTCATGCTAGGGTTCGTGCACAAATTGAGAAGAAAACACAACACTACATGAAGAATGCTAACAAAGGGCGCAAAGAAGTCATCTTTGAACCCGGGGATTGGGTTTGGTTGCATCTAAGGAAGGAGAGGTTCCCTGAAAAGAGAAAGTCTAAGCTCTTACCTCGTGGAGATGGTCCATTCCAAGTCTTGGAGAGGATCAACAACAACGCCTACAAGCTAGATCTTCCTAGTGAATATGGCAATGTAAGTGCTACTTTTAATGTTTCAGACTTATCCTTGTTTGATAGTGATGCAGATTTGAGGACAAATCCTTTTCAAGGGACAGGGGATGATGTGCCAAGGGCTTATCATTAGAAGGACACATTGGAGCCAATGAAGATCAAGGAGATGTCATCGATGCTAGCTTGGAGGAGCTTGGAGATGGAAGCACTTGTGACCGGCCATTGCTTGGAGAAGCCGCGCACCACCGGCCACATGACTCGACCATGCCCGGACACCACCGGCCACATGACTCGGCCATGCCCGGACACAACCGGCCACATGACTCGGCCATGCCCGGCCACAACCGGCCATATGATCCTTTAACTATACCGTTGGGTCCAATAACAAGGGCTCGGGCTAAAAGGTTTAAGGAAGCTTTAGTGGGCTTTATAAGATCTCATCTTGAAGAATTGAAGACCATTGAAGACTCATTGGGCCAATTTGAAGACCACACACCAAGGAATATTCCAAACGATTCCATGGTGTGTACCATGTTATCCATCGATGAGCATTAGGCTTAGCATTGTGTAATTCGGCCATTGGGGCCTTTATTCTATCTTAGGTTAGTTATTTATTTAGTCTAGAAGACATTGGGTTGGGCCTTGTTTGACTAAGTCCATTGCTTAATTATGTAATGTTATTTACTTTTCCTAGTAGGACAAGGAGTAGGCTATTTCCTTGTTCCTTCCTTTATGTATTGCCGCCCCTTATAGGGATTGGAGTAGGTTATGCGCCAACCCCTCCCCTATATAAGGGCTCTTTTATCTCTTGAAAACATAAGTTGAGTTGATTAATAAAAGTTGAGGATTATTTTCCCAAATTGATTATCTTAGCTTCATTGTTCTAGTTTGAGCAAACTTAGGGTTCTTCAATCTTGTAGAGTCCTAGCAAACAATTAGGTTGTGATTGCTTAATTGTTTGTGAATCTTGTGATCTTAGGTGTTCAAGTGCAAGTCGACTTGGAGGTCTAAGGCCGATGAATGAAGGAAGATTTATCAAGTGAAGATTGTCGACATACTCATCTAGAAGTTTGGTGATTCAAGTTGATCTTAGACGGGTCTCTAAGGCGGTTTTGGTCCGATATACAACTAGATTCGTATCACAGTTTGACTTCCCAACCGAATCGCTCTTTGATGCAACATATTGCCTCTTCAAGTGTTTTGTCGGCTCCCTAGTGGAATCACCAGAAAATGTGGGGAGCTTTTTGCGCGACAAATGGGGCTAAACTAATCCCTGCTCCAAAGGGTTTGGCCGACCCCTTTCTTCGAGTGAGGGTTGTACTTAAATTGGAAATATAAAAAAAATTTGGTTCGGCAATGATTTTTGGAGAGACCCAATGTGTGGCGGCTGTGAGCTTTGCGATGGAGAGGTGGGTACCGCGAAAATGGCTTTTAGGGGAAGAAAATACAAGCTCTATTACCCCTGTTTTTCGAACCCAATAACAGAGGAATCCATGAAAACTCACAAACGAAGAGAAAAATTCCATTAATTCAACTCAAAAGGATGGGAAATACATTGAGAAAAAAAGGCTTGGAAGAAAAAAGGTGGGAACACTTACTGGAGATGAAAGTTGTTGAAGATGAAATGGAGACCGCGATTATTTATAGGCACTCTACTGCGGAAAAGAGGGTGCTATCGCGGTAAGGAGAGTTTTGCGATGAAGAGTGCTATCGCAAAGTGAGATTTGCTGTTACTGTTTGGTAAAGTGAGTTTTGCGGTAAAAGCGCTTTGCATGGTGAGTTTTGCGGCAAAAGAGGTGATATCGCAGAAATGGGTTTAGGAAGAAGAAGATAAAAGCTCTGTTAGTCCCTGTTTTTCGAACCCAAGAACAGAGGAAGCCATGGAACTCACAAGTGACAAAAATATTTCAATTAATTCAACTTATATGAATGGGAAATACATTGTGAAGAAAAGCTTTGAAGAAAAAAGGTGGGAACACTACTTTAAGGGAAAGAAATCAAAGAAAGATGATTTGATAGTGTTGAGAAGAACAAAAGAGATTTCTGGGTATGAACATTGTTGAAGATAAAGTGGACACCGCGATTATTTATAGGTCCTCCATTGCGGTACGATGCCATTTGTGGCCATGATTCCGGCCAGAGACTTTACCAACTCTGCAATGCTATATTCTATATAGGGCATATGAACAAATCTGCTTTTCCTCCTTTTGAATTCTCATTGCTTTTAAGGGGTGCCGAGTCAACTTCATCTTTAGCCGTTTGAGATTCTCGGCAGTGCTGCAAGTCAACCTTGCGGAGATTCTTTCCCTTTGCTGCCATTGTGTTATCTTTAAAGTCGGGAGCAACCTCCAAGCAAGTTGTCCCTTCCAAAAATAATCCTGAGAGGATTCCAACCTTCACATCCCTACAAGCCACATCTTTACAAGGTTTTCCCGCTTCGTGGTCTTGGTCCATGTTTTTCTGTAAATCAAAATAGTTAGTGTGTTTTATTACTGTGATCAAGCTTTGATGCTGTAATTAAATAAGAAAAATATTTGTTATCAATAATTATTACTCCCTTTGGTTATATGTTCTCCTCGGCACCTTTCCTGCAACATCTTTGGCTTCCCCTTGAGCGGCGCTGTAGATGCTTCTGCCATGCAACGTGGTGGTGGAGATTCTTCTACCGTTAAGAAGACTTTGTTTGTATGTGCCGGTTTAGTGGACTTGGGCTATTGTTGGTGGGCCGTTGGACCACTTGTGGGGGAAGAGAGGTGCGGGCCCCTTTTGGGCCTTTTAGTGTGTGTGAGATACATTGGATCCTTTTGGATGTGAATGTGATGTGTTAATGGCCCAATGCAATGTGGTGGATTTGTACAAAGGTTTATGAATGTGAGTATTTTGTATAAATGGGAAAGATAGGGTATTTTTAATATTTTTGGTTATGGTAAAGAATATGGATTTTTGTGATTGAATGGGCTTTAGCTATTCCAAATTTGACCCTTAACACCATTTTTACCCCTAATTAATGGAGAGTTAAGGAGAAAGAAGATAAATGTAATTAATGAAAAGTTGGGGTGTTTAAGTCATTTCATGTATTTTTTTTACTAAATTTTAGATGACTTAATCATTGTGTTAATATACGTGATATTCCAAGTGTAAAAATTATTTTGGATTATAGGGAGTATATTGTAGTCATTTCTCACGTATAAAGAGAAAAACAAATGAGTAATTCCTTGCATTTTCATGAAAATTAGAGTGGAGCTTTTTTTTTTTTGGTATCTCACTTGGTATCCAAAGTTTTGTTCTTAGTAATACAGATTCGACTTGCGTCGCGCACCTAGATTTCGTGGGTGAGTCTACCAACGGGGGCGGCTGCTGTCGCAACGTCCGGGTCCGGGGGTCCGAACCCTACCGCTGAACGACTTAAAAAACTAAAACTAAGGAGTCGCCACTAATCTTTTTTAACCTAGGTGTGATTAGCCACCTATTAGATTATTAAGCCTAATGTTAACCTAAGCTTGGCGAAGGTAACACTAAACCTAATAAACGGTCTTCTAACCAGAGTCTTAAAGGTTCGGGAGTCGGGTATGCGTGGGGAAGGATTAGCACCCCCACGGCGCCCGTCAAAAGACGACACTGACTAGTTTAGACTTAATTATGGGTTTCTATTATCGGTTGCTACTATTCTTGAATATTTTCATGCCTTTAAACTCTCTCTCTTTTCTTTTTTTTCTTTATATTCTTTCTTAAAACCGACTTTTCTTCTTTTATTCATTTTCCTTGTTTGACTATCATTCTTTCCCTTTTTCATACTTTACTTTTCTTTTTACTCACCTTTTACTGAATTACTGATTACCATCATTATTTTACTGATTATTCTTTACTTTGTATTGATTACTATTTTACTCTTGTTGATTACCTTCTTACTTTTTACTGATTACCATTTTACTCTTTTACTGATTACTATTTTCTGCTCCTTTTTTACTGATTACTCTTTTACTTCTTACTGATTACTATTTACTTTTTACTAACTACTATTTTAATCTTGTTGATTACCTTCTTACTTTTTACTGATTACTACCATTGCGTTCGTCTCGAAAAGTTAGGTGGTTTAAAAAAAAAAACACCCCGATCGGACCACCGAGGGCAAAGTTATGGCCTTTCAAAGTTTTCTCAACATTTTGACCGTAGTACTATAATTTTTTTAATTCAATTTGAACTAAGCGACGTCGTTTTCTGATCAGGGAATTTATTTACCATACTCTACGGCGTTTAAACGCCGCCATATAAAAAAATTTGTGTTTTTAGTTAAATCGTTTTGGCACAATAAGACGTAAGCTTAAGTCTTTTTTTCCTTTTAAATTTTCTCACTTATTTCTTTCCCCCTTCTTCTCAAAATCCTGTCAAATACAACCCTAAAATCCCTTCTTCGAAATCCATGCCCAGATTATCCATCTTCCTCTCATCACTATCGTTTTCCTCCCTCTCTTCTCCTTTCAAGAAACCCTCGATTTACTTCGTTCGTTCTCTGCCGAAACCCTAGTTTTCTTTCTTCTTCTTCATAGTTTAGGGTTCCATATCCGCAACTTACAAGCTTTTTACGGTGGGTTTCTTATGGGTTTCCCGATCCCATATCTTCTGTTTTCTTATTCTTTGTGGGTTTTGTATTTTCCAATTTATTTCCCACTCTCGTTCAAATATTTGCTGCTTTTGGGGTTTACTAAGAATGGCTTTTTCTTTTTTCTTGTAGGGTTTGAATTCGAATTTGGTTTATTGAATTTTTCCAAACCCGATGGAAAGATTCGGCAGAGGTTGGCTGCAGATAGGTAACCCCTCTTCTCCGAAACGATATCATCCATGAATATTTGGAAAAATTACAATTTGCTTTTACTGAAACAAGACTTTTCACGGTATTGTTTGTGGCATGATCAATTGGCTGATTCCTTACCTTGAGGTATTTCTCTGTCTGATGATCTCTCTTAATACCTTTGTTTTTTACTCCTTTGTTTTTGACTCCTGCTTTTGTCGTGAAGACATGTAAAGTAATCATAAAGCCTATGAAATAACTGACCCTGTTATTGTGCTTAGTTTATTTTCCAGGTTCAGGCTGATATTCATGATTTGTGACAAATTTTGTTTGACAAGGACAGCTGGATACAATAAAACGAAAGGAAAGTGTTGAGAAGCAAATTGGGAATTAGTCCTGTGTATGTGTTTCATGTTATAACTGGATTAAAAAAAAAAAAGAACCAAGAAAAAAGGACAAAATTATTACCTGCCTCCCCATCAATCTTAATTGTCTTCCTGAATTTTGTGTTGATAGCATCTTAGGAACTGTCAACTATCATTTCTTCATTTTTCAGGCATGATTGCTTACTTTGATGGCATATGTGTTTCTGTATCACTTAAGAACCCTTTTTAACAGTGAAACTTATGGATTGAACATGTTAACTCAGGTTAGCAAGGCCCTTCTTGCTGAATATGTGGCAGCTCAGAAGAAGAACAAGGCTTTCAAGGGTCTAGGCTTAGAACACATGAATAAACCTTGCCCTGTCATCCCATCACAGCTTACCAGTGCTACCCTGAGATGTGATGCAGCCAATTCCAGGTAAAATAAGATTAACATCAATTTTTCTATCCTTCATAACCACTGTCCTATTTCACATTTATACCTCTCTAGAACTGTTCCATCTTGTTTCCAGTCTCGAATCTTAATTGCTAAACTTTTCAATTTGTCTGGTCTGGTTCGTTTTCTCCTTTGTTTTTCATGTTCTGCTCTTTATAAGTTTGCACTGGTCCTTTCGGCAGTTAGAGGCATCAACTGATCAAGACAATCTATATCTGTAAGATAGGTAAAAGGCTAGCAGTTGCTCCAACTTTTCTTTATCCATGTTCATATTTTGTTAATATGAAAATTATTTGTTACAAGATGAAAGAATTACTCAAAGGTTGTCAGCCTCAACATTGTGTAAGCAGGCTCTCATATTGCCTGGTGTTTTCCATGGCCTATTACCAAACAATGAGGTATTTACTAAATTTTGTTATTTAAGACACCCTCTTTAAATTTTTCTCCTATCAGTGTTTAATTGCATATCAGGAAATATTGAATTGTATTTCAGGAAAGGGTTACAAAGAAGAGGGTTTGAGGGTTGAAGCCAAAATCATGCCTGTGGTATCCCAGCTACTTTCTCCTTTTCCCCTTGCATAATTGTTGTTGTTTTACTACAAGCAAAGTGAGAAATGCCTCAGTAGGAATACGTAGTATAATAAGACCTTATTGACTTATGTGTATGGACAGATTTATTTTGTAAATATACAGTGATGGATTACCATGTGGTACACTTGAACTTTTGGTTGTGGGAATTAAATCTTAAGGTTTTAGTTATTCATCTACATCACTTGTTGTCCATAATGCCCTTTGTTTATATATATTTTTCTTCTTGGATCTCCTTAAGTGACTTCTTTTAGAAAAGGCTTCCTTTGTAAATTGATGAGAAGCTAGCAATGTTCGTTGAACGTGTTGATAACACCATTAGAACAATTTTTTTTTTAAAAAAAAGCAAAATAGCGGCGTTTCCATACGTAAACGCCGCTATCTAAGGGCGTTTTTTATTTGGAACGCCACTAAATAGCGGCGTTTTTTGAACGGAAACGCCGCTACTCCTAAATCAAAATTTTGTTCTAAAAGTTAATTCCGCGGCGTTTCTGGCTTATAAACGCGCTAAATAGTGGCGTTTGATTGTAGACGCCGCAAAATAACGGTATTTTTTATAACGGCGCCTTTTTGCGCCGCTATATGTAAAAAAATACGCCGCTATTTTACTGTTTTTCTTTAGTGTTAATCTCTTTTACTTAATTACTGATTTACTGATTACTATCTTTTTTCTTGATTACTTATTAATTTTGACTCTTGATCTCCGACTACTATCTTTTTACTGATTGCTATTACCTTGACTCTGATTAATCTCTTTTACTTAATTACTGATTTACTGACTCCTATTACCTTGACTCTGATTAATCTCTTTTTACTTAATTACTGATTTACTGACTCCTATTACCTTTACTTTGATTAACCTCTTTTTACTTAATTACTGATTTACTGGTTACTATTACCTTAACTCTGATTAATCTCTTTTTACTTAATTACTGATTTACTGATTACTATTACCTTAACTCTGATTAACCTCTTTTACTTAATTATTGATTTACTGATTACTATTACCTTAACTCTGATTAACCTCTTTTACTTAATTACTGATTTACTGGTTACTATTACCTTAACTCTGATTAATCTCTTTTTACTTAATTACTGATTTACTTATTACTATTACTTTGACTCTGATTAACCTCTTTTACTTAATTACTGATTTACTGATTACTATTACTTTGACTCTGATTAATCTCTTTTTTACTTTAATTACTGATTTACTGATTACTGTTACTTTGATCCCATTTTCTTTCTTTTTCTTTTTAGATTTCTCCTTAATAATTCTTAATTGTGAATATACCAGATTCTTTGAATGCGTGGATGCATATGATGCATGAAATTCTTTTTAAATTTAATTACCCATTAATTATACAAGGAACACCTTCGGCCGCCTCCCAATAAATGGTAAACGACCTCCGGAAATTTCCAAGCCTCCGGGAGAAGTCAAGCAAACTCAGACACGCATGAATGAGCCGCCCTCCTTTCCCTTCACGGGAGTCATTTTAATCCAGTCTTATGATCATGGCAACAACAATACAATCTCAGAATTTAAATATGGATGCACATGCAACTAATACTAAATTCAAAGCCTTAATTTTACTTACTTAGGCCGGATTAAGATAGCTAGATTTCTAAGCCCCAAATATTGTCCAAGTACAAGGTGCAAATATAATGGGAATCCAAACATGTCAACATAACCTAATTACACATGGAATGAGTTTCACATAAACAAGTATGAAGGCCCAAAAAGTAATAAAAAAAACCAAATAAATTAGCACATTAATTGAATCTATCACAAAGATTTGACTAGATCCATCTAAACCATTTGAAGACCCAACAACAAATTCAAGGCCCAAGCACAAAGTTAAAAAGATTTAAACTTTATTAACATATACTTGAGTCCTAAATTTAATTTAATCTCATCTTAATTTAATCTAGCCTTCCAAACACTTATTTTTCAAAAGCTAATCAATTTACTTGCTAATTGCCTAAAAGTTCAAAATTTTATTCAAAGGTGACATTTTTACTTAAGTTACTTATAGCTTTAATCTCTTTTTTTTACCAATTTGCTTGAAATCTCAATTTATGCTCCAAGATGTCATCTTTATTCACTAGCTGTTTGTAAAAATCCAATCTTATTTAAAGGGGGCATTTTATTAAACCAAAGCTCCATCTTTTAGTTCTAAGGTTAATCCTTTATCAAAAATAGAGTCTTTTAATCTAAAGGCTTAGCTTTTATTAACAGTCTATCAAAATGAGAGTCTTTTAGATTAAAGATTTATCCTTTATCACCAATTTATCAGAATTAGAACTAAAGATTAAATTTTTATTACCCTACACCCACAAAAATCTCAACTTTAACTAAGAACTCATTATTTTTTGGTGCAAGACTACTCAACAGGGGATCCAATTGAACAATAAGATAAAACACAGGATCCCATCGAACCAAATCAGCACTTTTAAGGATATAAATAAACACTCCAGCAATTTTCAGTCCCTATGTGAATTAAAATATAAACTACTGAACTTAATTAAGGAAAAATAAAAGATTAAATTAAAGGGTCCAAAACCTACCTCTTAAAACCCTACGCCGTACTCTTTTGCTTTCCCTTTTCCCCTTCTTCTTCCTCTAACTCCTTCAAACCCTAATCCTCTTTCACTTGAGAGCCAGCAACAGAACCCTCTCTTCACCGCCAACCCTCACAACAAAAGTAACCCTCTCCTGAATAAAAACGAATTCTTTGACCAACAAAATGTGAAACTCGAAGAAAGCAGTGGGATTTGAAGAAAAACTTCAAAGGAAAAAAGACGAACAGGGAACTTCAGGCTCCCTTCACGGCCTAGGACGGGATCCTGGCTAGGTGAGCCTTCTTAAACGAAGTCCTTTCTTCTGTTCCTTTTCATTTTTTTTGAAAAAAAAAAAGCCAGAAAAGGATTAACACCCAAAGATTTTTTTTTTAGAACTCAAAACCCTAGCTGTTTTTCCTCTATTTTTTTCGAAAAACCCCTCCTCCCTGAATTGAAGAAAAATGAGGTATATAAACCTCCCTTGTTTTTCATTTCCACCGTTAGTTCATTCTTGATCTAATGGCTTTAAATTTTGCCCCCAACTTCACTTATTTGACCCTATTTCTTTTACCTCAGATACTCTCTGTTGGAGGTGATGATTCAGCAGGGTTAATTGGGAATTTGGGTAGTCTTTTGTCTACACCTGTATTGCCAGGTCATCGCCTCAGGTATGGTTTCAATTTCATTCTCTTTTTACTTGTATCATTCTTATTTTGTTTTTATTCATTCTCACGTGAATTCCTTTCCCTTTCCTTTTGTTTGCAGACGCCCCTATTAGGGATGAGCTGGCGAATGAGACAAGAGGGATGCACTTTGGGACCTGCCACGTTTGCAATAGCTTCCTGTGTTGATTTCTTCACTAATGGATCTTAACAGGTATACCGAAATGAAACCCTTTATTGTTGTATCGAAATTTTGTGTGAAGTACTCAAAGAGCTAAAGATTGGGGACTATGAGATAACATTGAATCATCGAAAATTGCTTGATGGGGTGCTGGAAATCCGTGGTGTTCCACCGACAAAGTTTAGAACTATTTGTTCAAGTATTGACAAGCTAGACAAACAATCCTTTGAGCAAGTTAAAGAAGAAGAAATGGTGGAAGAGAAAGGGCTATCCGTTGAGACGGCAGACAAAATTGGTACTTTTGTGGAGATAAGAGGACCTCCACTGGAATTACTGTTAACGATTATGGGAGGAAGTGAAGGTAGTGAGCTTCCTGAACACAGTGCCTCCAAAGAAGCATTAGATGACTTGTTAGTTTTATTTGAGGCTCTGGAAAAATATGATGCATAGACAAAGTGGTTTTTGATTTAAGTCTTGCCAGGGGCCTTGATTATTATACTGGAGTCATATTTGAAGCTGCTTTCAAAGGAGGGGTGCAGGTTGGTTCAATTGGTGCATTAATCGATTAAAGCGCAGGCTGCAGTAAGTGTTTGTGTCTACTGCTTATTAGGAATGCTGGTGTGTTACTAGAATAAAATTGTAATGCTTTATTAAACTCTTTAACTGATTGACTATGTATGAGTTCTTGATTAGTGGACTTGATATTCTGTCTATGTAAGGTTAATGGATGTGGCTTGAATATGTTCCTATCTTGCTTAATTTTCTGTTAGCCATGCATACTGATAAACGTTATGTGAGTTTGCAAAATTGAACTAGACTTGAAAAGGGTATGAACGCAGTAAATGCTCTAAGTTATATGAAAGAATGCCTTGTCAAATTGCCTTATTTTCAGAGTTGTCTTCTGCCTAAAATTGCCTACTAACTTCCTTGCCATCTTCCGGCTCTGCTCACTTGTTTCTGTCTTAACCATTGATCTCTTGTAGCGATCCTTGCACGAAAACACATAGACAAACGTCTCCTTTCTTCATGCATGTGGCAGTATGTGGCGTATGTAATGGCCAAAGTATCAATCCACCCAAATTGATAGCATGAAGCAATTTTGATGAACACATGCCCAAGTCAATTATTTTTTCATTTTCTTCTCTTTTTATTATTGGTATTTTTGTAAACACAAATGCAATAGTGTACTTATTAAGGATTTTTACTATTGGTATTTTTTTGCAAACACAAATGCAATAGGGTACTTTTTAAAGAAATTGGGCCACTCTTAATCATCAAAGGCCCAAATAGCAAGTCCAATGCTAAGTTATACAATTAATGTTTAAAAGTCAAAGACACAATTTAAGTTTTAAGTTCAAAATGGTGAGGGATAAATCCACAAATAAAAGGATTAACCAAAAGTATTTGACCTAATTCAAAAAAGAAAGCTTCATTATTTGGATGTCCAAGATGCGATGTAAAGACTTATCACTCTATGTACAAATGCAATCCGATGATGAAAAGACTATGCCATGTGAATAAAACTAGAAATGGAAAATATTTTTGAGCTTTTCTTCTTCGATTTTGAAAGCAATCTACTACTGAAATTTAAATGCTAATTTGCAAATGGCTTTAACAAATGAACTAACCTACCATGATATTAAAATGAACCACCAATTTACCAAGATGCCCTCGGGTGCAAAAATGACCAAAATGCCCCTGGGCGACCGTAATGCCAAACAAAAATGAACTAATTTAAATTTAAGGATACATGACAAAAATAGGTGTCTACAGCTGCATACGCAAGGTCTCGAACTTGAGACATGCTTAGCGCAAGAAAAGCACTTCGAGTTGTTGATTCATCTCCAGAGATAGCTTAGAACCAATAGTTCATTATCTAATGGAATGAGCCACTTACCACTCGATCCAATACCGCATTGGTGAGTGGAGTCTATAATAATAACAACACCTCACAACCACCACCACCAACGACAATAATAATAAAACAAACTTGTCCCCTTTTTATATGTCTAATTTAAATGCTCATATTTTATGCCTATTTTAACTTTTTGGAAATTTTTATTTTCACAACTACGTTGTTTTATCAATTTTAGGTGATAAATGGATGACTGATGCAAAGATGAGCTCAAAGAGACCTTTTGGAGATGTAATTGGTGATTCAATTGATTTCAAGGCATGGAATTGGAAGAGTGCAAGTTTAGCTATGAAATTGTCAATTTTAACCCAGTTGCAAATTCTGACAGTTTTGCGAAGCTTCTATATACGAGATCATCAATTTTAACCTAGTTGGAAATTCTGACAGTGTTATGAGATCATCATGGTACCATCAAGGTGACGTTCTCTAAACACATTATTGGCTTGGCCGAATTGAATGAGGCTGAATTATATGCCATTAAGGAGGCATTTCTTGTGTTTGTTGCTTCAAGATGGGTTAATGAGTTTGCTCTTGTTATCGAAATTGATTCCACTAATGCATATGATCATTTGTTTCTTAATCAAGATAAGGCTCCATGGAGACTTAGAAGTTGTACCTTAAGAATCGAGGCCCTAGAGAAGTACTGTGTTAATAACTAGTATATCAGAAGAATGCCTAGAGAATGCAATGATGTTGCTGATGGTTTGGCTAAAAAAGGTGCTGAAAGGCCACTGGAGTTGCTGCAATTCTTTTAGTTTGGCAATTGTGTTCTGCTTGTAGTGTTTGTTTTGTTGTTGTTCTTGCTTTTGCAGCAGGTTCCCCTGCCTTTTTTATTTGTTCTGTTGACTGCTGTATGTTTGTCACTCTTTTGACAGTGCATGTGTTATTTTGACTCTCTAATAAAATTCATTCTTTCCCTTAAAAAAAAAATCACAAGTGGGTATTTTTAACAAATTATGATAAGATTCATCATTATTAAAATTGCTTTAGCTAGTACTTGCCCTAATATGCCGCATAGCTCAAGGTTTTTTTTTTTTTTAAACAAAGAATTTTCCATGTTATTATGTAATTAATTTAGTTATAGTGTCCTTTCTTCCATACTTCTACTTTAGTTTCTAAATAATTGATGTGTGTGCTTTTATGTCCAATATGTTTAATATTGGTATTGATAGAGGGCTTTAAACAATTTATTTATATTCATATGGATATGGATCAGATTAATTTTTGTGCTTGGAGATGCCTTTTATCTCTGTGTGTATATATATTGATCATTGTTTTCTTTCCAATTTTTTTTTAATATTTTTGGTGCATTTCTCAAGTTGGTATTGCGTTTGGAGATAAAAAGCTGCTTTTTACTTCAAACACAATGCCAAATAAATTTTGATTTATGTCAAAAGCTCATTTTGACTGCAAAAGTCAAGTCAACCCAAAAAGCTAATTCTTAGGTGCTTTTGCGTTTTAAAAGTGCTTTTAGACATTAAATGACTTAAATATCCTAATTATTTTTCTCTTCCCTTTTTAACTAATGTATCCATTTTAGACATTTTATCATCTACCACATTTTCTAACAGCAATACCAAACATTATATATATTTTTAAGTTGCAATTTTAAAAAGCATTTTTCAAAAGCACTTCTTCAAACCAAACTTTTTCAAACCTAACCTCAATATCAAACTAAGCCTAAGGAGCTATATGTTAAGAAGCAATATTAGGAAGATTCCGGAAAATAACAGCTTTTGGGATATTATATGTGGCTAATAGATGTGATATATGGAAATAATTTTAACTACTTTCTAATTTTAAGCATTTAGTCAGACTCATATTAAATCAAGGCTATGTATTTTCTCTTGGAAAAGATTAGAATTAAAATTAAAATAAAAGATACCTCCTGCAATTTTACAATATGCATATGATGTATTTAGCAATGTACATGTAATATATGAAAACCTATTGGCATTTGAAAACTAAGCTTTCTGTTATGTGCATATATATAAGCCTTCTATATGGATCAATATACATTCTAATCCACTAAATTAACATTTTTGACAAGGAACACACAAAGGAGCGAACATGTATTTACCTAGTGTGAGATTCATTAGTTATGTCGAAATTCAAAAATAATCTTTTCTTTGTTTTCATTTTTTCCTCTATTATAGTTATTTCTTCAAGAATGTGCTATTCACTACCCTTTAGCACTACTTTAAAAGCCAACTGTCGACAATTTTCAAGTAAAATTCAATCAATATAAACTTTAATTAATGTTGAATAGGATGAAATTGACTTAATGGTAGGAGTTGTCTTTGTTAGATGACCATTTAAGCATATATATATATATATATATATAGAGAACTTATACATAATTATTTTTTTTGAATTTCCTATATCTATATCTATACTATATATAAAAGTATGAATAATGGGAAACTTTATGTTTTCCGATTGTACCCTATTTTTAAAAATATATTTCAGATTATACCCTTTTTTTAAAAATATATTTCCAAATTGCCATTACTAAATAATATTTTAATTATTCCATTATTTTTTTACCATAAATTATTCCATTATTAATTATTAGATTATAGTACGTATATTAAATTATAAGAAAGTCAATTTTGCTGTAATGATATATGTTTTAAAAACCGTTGTTTTAATCTCATGTTTTTAGAGGTTATGCTTTATCCAAATATATTAAGATTAATCTTCATTTTTCACAATGTTGATTAAGTTCAAACCATGTTTTTTGTTAGAAAAGTGAAAAAGGTTTTGCATGTGGAATAGTCTTAATATTATATATTCATATATCATAGACATAGAAAATAGAACTGCTATAATATTAGCATTTTTCTCTCCCTAAACTATTGTATTAATGTGATGTCAAAAAAAAAACTATTGTATTAATGATATTTTTTGGCATAAAAGAAAAGTTTCTTGCTAGAGGCTCTCAGTCCCCCGCTCCCTCTTAATTTCCGGAGATTCCATGGCGAACGGCACACTTATAGATTGTATTAATGATATTCTGTCCCCAAAATTTTTGCACCTATATATAAGCAATCATAAACATCTCATTTATCAATAAATTTTTCAACTAATAATATAGGGAGTACATGCGCAACCATTTACAATTTTTACAACTAATTATAATCTAGAGAGAAAATTTGGTTCATGGATGTATGGTTCAATCCTTATCATGAGATAAGAGCTCGAGCTTTTTGTTTATAGGGGATCCTCTTCAATACTGGAGTCACTAGGGTCTTAAGGTGTTTGGAGATACTATGATAATAGGGTCTTAAGGTGTTTGGAGAGTTGCTTAAGAGCTAAAGAGTGGAGATAGTGAGCTCATACCCTATATGTGTGGATGGGTTCTCTATATATATAGTTGTGGCCTTGAGCAGTTCTATATGGGCTCAACAATTGCCCTTAAAGTATAAAAGTTGTTCTAAAGTGATTGCACAAACGGTTATGAAACTGAGCATCAGGTGGGCGGGTAGGGAGGATCTGGGCTAAATAGGTTTACCGGTCGCAAGACTAGATAATGTCGGATATAAGGGTATATGATCTCGATGTATACTCCATGTGGAGAGTGTTTAATCGTAGAATGGGCGCTTTGGTAGTGCGTCCCTCTATCGAACTATATGGTGCTGTATGAGACGAATGAG